>JAEKIV010000058.1:0-92260 GCA_016801325.1 Hypholoma fasciculare
TTGTACTATTTAAATATTATGGTATTTGAATATTTTTTGCATTTGGATACACACTCTTTAATCAAAGTCCATATGGTTACGGGGCATGGATGGCACCTGAGGTACATACAGGCGCGCAGCTAGACAAAGCGGCCGATGTATATTCCCTGGCAATGACAATATGGGAGGTGAGAGGAATTCTTCATATCGTACGCTGGACCGTAGCTCACTTCCAGGTGGACAGATTTTCAGCGACCAGAATCCCTTCAGCGGCACAAGAATCGAGGCTCTGAGTGATGTTGTGAAAGCCGGCACCCGTCCCTCGAAGCTACCTGGATTTCCTGACGGCAATAAAGTCTGGGAGATCGTCCAGGACTGCTGGGCAGCCGAACCAAAATCTCGCCCCGAATCGAAAGAAGTTATGATGCGCTTGAAACGCCTGATTAAGCCAGAGATTCCGAGCGGTGAGTTTTCTCTATGAGGAAAATAATCGCATGCTCACGCCTCGCATAGCACCTGCGGTCGATGCAGGTTTTTTTGGTGACTCTGTCGTCAACCCTCTTAGCAGAGTTTCACCAGCTTCCGAAGGCCAGTGGACGAATGACGGTTCGGGTACTTACTTGACCCCGCCATCTTCGGCCACTGCGAATAACAGCCAGGGTGTGAGAGGATCCGCGACTCCAAATTCTATCCGGGGAGGCCCAGTATTTCAGAGTATCAACAATTCGAGGCAGGACCTTTCCACCAACCCGTCCTGGGTAACTGCAGAAACCACCGCAGAGTCATCCACGCCTGATGCTGAAGATCCGATCTGGACGAGTATATTACAAGCTTTCCCCCCGCAGTGGAAACACGTTGATTGGGGAGCTCGGAACTATGTGGATGCGGTCACACTTCCCTTTGTTCTTGTCGATAAACCGTATAGATATCGCGTCCGGTCCGGTAGATTCGACCTCGGCATTCGCGATACGTATGAATTGAGTCCCGACGGTTCCCAGCGTATCAATTTCCTGGAGTACAACAAAGGCCTTGGAATCATCGACAGCACGCATATCAAAGTATTTGTTGTCGATCCAGACGGGAGAGAAGCGCTGGTAGCATATTGGAACCCCCACAACAAACCGCTAGCAAATCTGGAGTCGGAATATGCGAGGCACGCTCGTGCGGGAGGCGTCCACTGGGTGATAGACGATAATTCGGTCTTGTCCGTGACGCTGAAACACGTCCTCAACAATAAGGACTACATGGTGCGTATTTTGCGGGATGGTACTGACCTGGGTGTTCGTCTGGCAGTCCCCCTGACGCTAACGGCCGACAAAGTACTGGATATCGACTTAACGAAATATAATGATGGACAGGGCCTCTCCCTCCAGTCGCTCATCAAGGTCTTGGTGGTTGATCCAGACGTCGGGGGCCCTGGAAATCTCGTCGCTGGATGGTGGCAGCCACACGGAATCGACCCCAATTCCTTATTCCATCCTCAGGTGATCAGCGCAAACTATGACAGCAAAAGCGGATTTACTGCAGTCACCGCGCTATCGCACCTCCCATCTTCATTGTCTGAGCCTGAAAAGGCCTCTTCCATGCCTGTTTTGTCCCCCGCATCGTCGCTATCTCTTCTCCCTCCAGCATCTTATATCCCACCTCCACCTCAATCTCTTGTCCCTCCTCCTGCGCAGTCAGCTCCTCCAGCGGGCGTACCTGTTGCTGCTTCATCGACGCTCGTGTCACAAGCCCCAGCTGTGCCTCGAGCGAAGAAGAAGCACTTTTGGCAACGACGGAACTGATTAAATGAATACCACGTATAATTGTTGCAAAGTACCGACTTTCGAAGAGCGGTTGTACCCTTGATTTCACTTCTATTTAATTTGTTTGGCTTCAGTGTTGAATCCATAAAATAGTTAGATCAAATACCACTACATATGTTACCCGATGAAGTGTTTTTGAGCTGATCAAAAGGATAAAATGGTAAGAAGCGCAGCTAGATTCAGTTCATAGCACCTGAGCCTTGTGAACCATCCAAGCGGTGCTCTCACACAAAGCATTGTATAGCCCTGGAGGTTCCTGAGCCGGTCCCCGAGCGTTCGCCCTGCCCGGTGGCAGCACCATCGCAGCTTTGGGCTTCGTTGTAGTATCCAACAGCGCGATGGAGAATATTGTACAAAATGTAGAAATTTGAAAGCTGCTATGTCGTCGCCAGCCAGGTTCGGGATCGAAGTGCGTGTTCAGTGCAGAAAGGCTCTCTGGCTATCTACGGGGCGCTGCTTTAGCGTTGTCGAAAGCCCGGTGATTGTTCAGCTAAAATGTGAGCTCTCAGAAAGACTTTGACGCGGTCGGGAGGCAAATCTGGCCCTGAGCAGAGCAGAAGCACATATTGATAGACTTGGAGGCTCCAAAGATGCGGGCTGGGCAGTGATGAATCGATGATGTATGAAGACCTGGAGAAAAAAGGGCGAGTTGAAAACAAAAATGACTTTGCAACAAAAGTCCGGTAAAACCCGATTTCCGGCTAAAGCTGAATCCGGCACATCCGGTACATCAGGCATGAGGCAAATGACACTGACAGCAGGAATGGCTTTTGGCGCCAAAGCATCATGATATACATAGCTTCTGCCCAAAGCCATGCATCACAGTATTGCGTACACGTTGCATCCGCATTCTCTGCTTCTCGAAGTCTATCTAGACTATGTCGGAGCAACTCACTCCAACAATAAGCACCACTTCGAGCAACGATGTGCAAGCTATCCTCTCGGCGGCAGAACGTCTCAGCGGCACTCTGAGCATACGGAAAGAGCAGGCCAACGTTCTGCTCTCCTATTGTCGTGAACTGGTGGAAACTGCGACGCAGGAAAATGCACAGCATGACTTGGAGGGTGGCTGGACAAGTGGGATGAATGATTTGAAATCGTATGTATCGTGCTTGCTCGAAGTCGAAGCCATTGTTACTGAGGCCGTACTTATAGTGCATGCGAATCCGTGAAAGGAGTTCTCGATGCCTTGACTCAGAAAGGTTTCCTTTGGTGCATTGTAAACGCAGAGAAAATTGAAAATCAAGTCCACACCGCGCGGGACTACTTGCTGACGGCGTATCAAGCCTTTCAGGTCAGACAAAAACAGCAATGTCAGCTGTATTAGAATGCATATCTTACTTGTACTATTTATTCTCGCGCAGCTTGATGAGGCCAATTTTCTGTCCGAGTTAGAGGCTGCGCAAAAGAAAGACAGAGAAGACATGACACAGCACTTTCTCTATCTTTCACAAGACGACGACCGGCTTTTGCAGGCGATCCAAGACCGCGAAGGCGTGTATAGGCGAGTAGAGGAAGTCGAAGTCGATATTATCAAGGTATGGAATCGTCCAACCACTTGGGTACGATATGAACAAGCTTATTCAATATTTCGTAGCATGTCGAACACATTCCCATCCGCGATGAACCGACACCAGAAGATCGCTTCTTGCAGTCCGTTGAAAAAATGCTGCGCAGGCGCCCTGACAGCAAAGCGGACCTTAAGTTTCCAGATCACATTTTGAGGAGCATGGACATCGATCACTATCTACACCAAACGATTGGAGGCGGGGCGTCGGGACAAGTGTATCTTGGGAGATGGCATGGTACGGTAAGTCCATCGCGTTACCCTCGAGCTTGGATATCTATTGCTCACAATTATCGTAGCTGGTGGCAATAAAGCGCATGCATCCCAGCGAAGCAAAAACAATCTCTGCTGACATGCGGAGGAAGATATATCATGAAATATCTATCTGGTATGTATTTCTGTACCGTTAGCTCGGTCTCTTTTTATGATCTTTTCCAGGGCAAATCTCCGACATGACAACATACTTCCTTTATACGGTGCATGTCCGGACGCGGATGTAGTACGTATTTTGCCTGAAACTATACTTGCTTCTTGTGCTCTGACCGGTCTTAATCCAGCCATTTCTAGTGATGAAGTATTGCCCCGAAGGCGACGTTCGGCAGTTTCTGCGGAAAAATCCAACAGAAGACAGATTCAAACTAGTGCGTACTAATCCCAATCTCCCAAGATCGAACGTACTTAAATTTATTTTGTAGTCCTGCGACGTCGCTATAGGGCTTGCCTTCCTCCATAGCAAGTCTATTGTTCATGCAGATATCAAAGGGGTTCGTCTAATCATATCTCCAAGCCTTGAAACTCGTGCCTTACAATCTTATGTCCTTTCTCAGATGAATGTCCTCATCAGCGGAGAGCACCGCGCCCTCCTCACAGACTTCGGCTTGTCTATTGTGATGAACGAAATCCGCAACCTATCTACATATTCGAACGAGATGCAGGGTAAACCACGTGGAACAATGGCGTGGATGGCACCTGAAGTACATCGTGGGTCGCGCCCAGACAAAGCGTCGGATATATATTCATTAGGGATGACCATTTGGGAGGTGAGTGCGATACTCGTCGTGGTGCTCTCTGGTGTTAACCTCGATCTGCGCAGATTTATAGCGATCAGACACCTTTTAGTGGGACAAGGCTTGAAGTGCTGAGTGGTGTTGTTACAAGTGGCGCCCGACCTGAGCGTCCTGGCCTTCTCGACGATGATAAAGTCTGGGCAGTGGTGAGGCGATGCTGGGCGAACGCTGTGAAGTCTCGTCCCACTGCAGGTCAGGTGGTTGATTTGCTGAATTCATCGAACACCGACGGCATCTTGAGCCTTGACTGTAAGTGTTCTCATATATTGACTGCATGTATCTTTCATTAGATTCTTTTTATTCTGATCATCTTTTTCTAGTCAATGAAGTAAACAGTGGACTGCTGGCACCCGATTCTCCCGGAGAAGAATCCTGGAATTGGAATAACAGCATGACAGCTAACAACTCCGTCGGCTCACGGGCTACCAAAAGTCAGCCGTGGCAAGCTGAAGAATCATCTGAGGCAGATGGCTCAAACCGCAGCACAGTAGAGTCCACTGTGGATCCGAAGGACCAGATTTGGATGGACATCGTACACGCTCTGCCGCCACAGTGGGAACACGTCCCTTGGGGCAGCAGCATGTACGTGAACAGTGTGACGATCCCCTATGTTCCCTCCGACAAGCAATACACCTATCGCGTCGTAAAAGGCCAGTCCGACCTTGGGACTAAAAAGACCTACGAGGGCAATCCGGACGGTTCGCAGACTATTAACTTCTTGGAATACAATTCTGGGTACGGTATCATCGACTCGACGCACGTTAAGGTCTTCGCTACCGATTCACAGAGTGGGAGGGAATTTCTGGCGGTAGAGTGGAATCCACGCAATAAACCCCTCGGGAACGTGGAATCGCAATACGCGAAAGAAGTGCGCGGGGGCGGCATCAATTGGACTATCGCACCTGCTGATGCTGGTACCAATGATAGCTCTTCCCGGGTTGTATCGGTTACGCTCAATGGCGCCCCTGCCGACGCAGACTATGATTTTCGGGTCATCAGCGGGGACACCAACCTCGGCGCGCGCTATATAGGCCAACCACAAGCAGGCAACACACTTACAATTGATTTAAAGGCATTTAACCATGGAGCAGGCATTTCTTCTGAGTCGCTCATCAAAGTTCTGGTTATGGACCGAGATATCAAGGGGATAGGGACATTTGTCGCTGCGCGGTGGCCATCTGACACTAGTCGGGATATTCAACTTCCTCAGCCACCAGCCCTACCTCCTGCGGGTGTTGTCGGGGACACTATCTCTGATCCTACTTCCTCGCAGGCTGTCTCCACCGCTCCCTCCTCGCAGCCGCCAGCTGCTTTGCCGCCAGCAAATATGTTGCCGCTACCATCCCGGAAGTCAAATCCCCCTTCCCAGGCCCTACCTGCTGCACCTGGGCTGCCGTCTGTGCACTCGTTGCCGCGCAGTAATAGGCGGTTCTTATGTTTACCTATTAAGCGTTCATCGTCCCGCTACTCAGAGAAACGTACAGGCTGGTGGCAGCGATTCAAGTCACGGTTTCGAACATGATTTTTTCTGGATTATTGTGATGCATAAAGAACGCGAGTCTCTGATCATGAAATACTGTTACAAGCCTAAGGCTCCGCAGGACTTGAGCTTCAGATGTTCGCGTTATTTGTCTGGAAAGTGCTGCTTACACTTCGAGTATCTGCAAAGATACTGGACGGTGGTATCCGCGAGTGTGTATAATGTACTAATTGCTTTAATCTTCGAAACAATCTCTCTCAATCGCCCTCGTGCAAACTGACCTATCTAATGTGTATTTTACATTGACTTCTTTTGCATTTTGCGAGTCATTCAGAGGCTATGAGAACCTCAACAGAGCGTCGGGCGCCAGAGGCGATCAACGGATCATATAACGTGGGATTCTTCCAAGTCGAGGGTTGCGATCGAAGTGACTTACCTACCCCCACAACTCCAAACCAAGACACCCGGGGACACGTTTATGACGCTCTGAAACTTGGACGTCGATCTATCCTGCTCGTCTCTACGGATCTCATGCTAAATATTGTGATGATACTCCAGTCTTCATCAAAAGGCTGCCTCCCAGAGTCGCATCCGAACCCACAGTCGCTGACTCGGTGCGACCGTGACGGTGTATTACTGCTTCAAGCCGTAGAAATCTCGCTGGTGGACTCAACATTGGAGTACTTTGGAATCTCAGATGCACTTACTTTGAAACTCGGAGCGCTCCTTATGGAAAGCATCCGCGACGGAACTGAAAACATCTCACAAAAATGACGAGGTTTCCCCATATCTGGCCTGGTTATATAAACTGGACGTTTCGCCTGTCCCACATTCGACCTCCCCCCCAGAGATCCTCATCAGCTCTACTACAACGTTCCCAACAAACTTGAACCTGCAATGGGTGAGTGCCGTTCATCGTGAGTGTTTCTGCCGTCGCCTGATCACGCATAGGTATTGGCACGACCGTGAAAAACATGCTCGGGAGCGACAGCGGCGATCCCGAACGCGAAGCGACCCGCCCCCGCGGGGCAACGGGCACTGAAGAAGGCGTCAACGAGCCCATTCACTACACGAACTCGACCCGCGCCTCGCGTCAGCTACCGTCCGGAACCGGTCCCGGAACCACTGGCAAAACGAGCTCGCGGAGGATGAGCCATGGCGCTAACTACGACGCTCAGACGGAAGCTCGCAACGTGCAATCCGAAGCGGCTATGAAACGTGACCTTGAGCGCTCTCGCCTGTCGGGCGACATCTCGGGTTATGGCACTGACGCTGCAGCTGCGGCAGGCGGCTCGCTGTCGAACTCTCATCAGGGCGCGATGGCCGGGCACACTTACGGTGAGTACTCAGAATATCACCCATTCATATCTCTCAATTTGATTTCTTCGGTGCAGATAACACGTCAACCAGCGGGATGCAGACCACTCGTGACATCTCCACTTCCACATCGGCGTCAGGGCCCGACGCTGCTGCAAGCGCGCAGCGTGCTAGCCAGGCCGCTCGCGACAACATCCGTTCTACCAAGGGAGAGACTTCCACGTCCGGGTTGAACCCCACGAGCAATTTAACGAGCGTTTCCGAAAGTTCGGAAATTGGCCGCGTCGGAGACGAAAATGTACACATCCACCGTGAGCGCGAGGTCACTCAGCGCGAATACGACGTTCCGCGCACCAGCGAAGGTAAGATCGATATCTCCATCGTTCAAATATACTTTCTCAAATTTCGCTCAGGTATTACTGGGCACCACCAATTCGGACACACCAAGCACAGCTCTAAGGATTCTATGCCGTCTGCGAACGCCGACGAGGACACGAACCAACTTCAGCGTAAGCTAATTTTTTGCTTTCTCGCGCCCTGCTCCCGTCTCATTCAACTCGTTAGCCGTAACGCACGAGCGAGTCCGCCACCTGGAGACCGAAGAAGTCTCGCGAGTCAGAGAGCTCGAACGCCACAGTACGTCGTGCCTTTACACCACACGGGTATCTATCTCATCCTCTGTCAGTTCATCACATCCAGCACCACACACAACCCGTCGTCGCTTCCGAGGAGTTGGCGGAGAAAATCCACGAGCATGTACGTAAACATTCACGTTAACTCGGCATTTTACTCAAACCTCTCTCCCCAAATAGCTCATCCCCGTCACCACTATCAGCGAGACTCATTCCAACAAGCCGGAAGACACTACCCTGTTCGAAGGGCAAGTCAATCAGTACCGCGATACATTAGTACGTCATCCCACCCGTACGTCGTCCCCTGCCTAACCTCCTTTCCAGAGCCACGCAGCCAAAGAGCGCACCGTGGTCGACAAGGGCACCATCGTGAAAGAACACGTCCACCACCACGTCCACCATGTCATCCAGCCCATCATCGAGAAAGAGAGTAAGTCGTCCGTCCGTCCCATCCCTCCGACTCCGCTGCTAACCCGGGTACAGCCATCGACAGGCACACGATCCACACGACGATCCCGATCCATGAGATCACGCACGAGGCGCCGGTCGTGCACCAGTCGCAGACGCACGCGCCCGTGCCGCTCGACCACTTCCTCTCCCGCGGTGGCACGCTCTCAGGTGCGATCGCCCAGGACCAGATCACCAAGAAGGTCCTGCGTACTGGCCAGTGCGAGCGTGCGGTGGACGGCGTCGCAGAGAATCTGGAAAGGGAGTTGCACCTCGAGAAATCGGTGAGTATCATCTTGAGTTTCAGCTGAACCTGTATCTCAATGCGGCGTTTGACCATATTCAGAGTTCTCATGGAAACTTGCCAACCAAGAAAGTCATGGAGACCGACGAGCAGATACGCACTACTGTCGCCCCCATCCGCGCCCCTGCTCATAACTAGTTTGTAAACTTTTTCTCGCCGTTTGTTCTGAACCAGGAGGTACTTGTATCACTAAATTGTATGATTCTGACCACATCTTGTACACTTACGTAGTCCCGAAGCTGTAAATATTAATTATTGTAAAATTGTTATTCGTACATCGTTATGTCAAACGGGAAGGACCAGCATGAACTGCGTTGATGTGCGATACATAAGCAGCACTTCGTCCATGGGCATCTGTCATTTCCACATCCTCCAACGTGTCAGTCTGCGATAATGCGAGCGCACTGGGCGGGAGGAGGAATTCCGTGTCCTCGAACATATGGGGAAAGAGAATTGCAAGCATGTCGTCGACCTTGTAGATGAAATCACCCTTTTGCAGCACTTTACGTGTTGCGGGGTCGTCGATAGCTTCTTCGTTCTCCCGATTGAAGGGCGAAACACTTATGGTCCCCTTTGAATTTTCTCTGGTATAGAGCGACAGGCCCTTACGAGCGGCCAAATCGAGGATATTACGCTCCACCGTTTCTGTTGAAGTAACACATTAAATTCCGTGTGTTTACAACAATCGCAAAGGAAAAACATACCCTCAGCATAGTAGCAATACACTGAGATAGTAGTGAGCGATTATGAACAAAGCGAAGAAGAGGAAGCACAAGCAACGGACCTTCTGTTGGACGTGTTTGTCCCAAACGATCAATTCGAGCAATAGCTATCGAAGGGGTAAGAACAATTTCAACCTGAGGAACCTTGAGCCTACCTTGGATTTCGAAGCTATGGTGGACTACACTTTCCAGTAGGAACACACGAGATGCGCAAGTCACATTTAATCCAGCATTTTCACGCTCTCTGTTGATATCAAAAAATAAGATTTATATCGACAAATGTTGGAGAAAGACGAACCCATGGAGCAACAGTACGAGGATATCAGGATCAGTCCTGAATTTATGGATGCTACTGGCCCCTTGGTCAATACGCAGCGCTCGTATACCGTTCTCTTTGAGTGCATATTCGACGACTGCAAGGAGCATCAGCGAAAAAAAAGGAAAACTCAATGTAGGTCGAGAACGGACTATGTAATGAATCTGCCCAGGCAGAGAAAATGATGCTTTTTGCACCGGTATCAGTGACTTTGATGTGCGCCAGATGTCGGACTAGTGTTTGGATCTTGCTACCGAAATCACCGTAGGTTTCCATTGATTGGATGTCTTCAAAAAGAGCAGGGTCTGGAAGATGGAAATATATTAGACCATACTAACTCCCGCTGAGGTTTGGTACATACCTATAGTGTTGTAACTAATCTTCCGATGTGATTGCGGGACAGGTTCGCCAGCCACGATTTTCGGAGGTGGGGCCGCAGGGTCGGCAGTATTAACGACGAAACGTTGGACGCTGTCTATATCGATCGATACTCTTGAAAGAAGTTCAGTTGAAGGTCAAAATTGGCTCTGGAGTTACATACCGACATACTGGACACGTTTTCCCGTCCTTGCGGTGTAGCCATGCCTTCATACACATCTAATGAAAGTTGTTAGATCGCTTTATGTCGCAGGTAACTTAGTGTTTGACGAACTTCGCAAAAGACGTGTCCACTACAGCGGTCGTGACATGAGGTCGTGTACTGTACATTAGAAGAGACTGGTTGAACTCACCAATGTGTGATATAACCACGATTAAATTCACAACGACAAAGAACACACTCGTTTTCCTCGTCCATGTTGTCAGTGTCCTTGTTCTTTGATAAGTTGTCGAGATATCGGAATCGAGCGCGGGTGGTATTAATCTTGGCCTCAAGGTTGGCTCGTTCAGTCACGCATGCCTGAATCGCAGCCATAATCGACTCTTCCTCCCATTCTACATCTGCGACGGAATCCGAAATCTCTTGTAGGTGTCCGAAGTACAAGATTCGTTGATTGAACGATTTGCGTAAGAGCGTCAAGTCGGCTTCTAATCTGTCGTGCAGCACCGCTATTGGAAAGATCATTTGTGTTTAGATTACTTTGCTGCATGTATCGAAAAGACAAACTCTGTTCAGTTATAAACGAGCGGATTTTTTCCACAGCGAGCTTAATGAGCAGTCTTTCGGGATCCTTGTCGTTCACGATTTTGAGGTAAATGCCATGCAGCTCTACCAATATCTAAAAGAATCAATCAGTATCAAGCAGCATAATGCTACACGGCGTTTGCTCACGCTCTTCACCGCCCGCCCTTTTAGTGCCAGGAGCAGGTTTTTGCGTTCAGTCGACAGTGTGCTGTGCATAACTTCGTGTTCAGGTTGCATATCCACACCATCGGGAATCGTCAAAGCGTCGCCAGCAGCTGCAGCTGCAGCCCTCATCGCCGCTTTGGTATGGCGGAGCCGTTTTTCCCGCACGTCGTGTGCCGCAAGGAGAGTGCGCTCGTTGACCATAGCTTCGCGTCGGTCGGCAAGTAAAGCGACGTATGACTGTAGATAGGTCTCGACTTCGCCTTGCTCGTCCAGCGTTCGCTGATACTCCTGGCCATCTGCCTCGGCATTGCCAGGATTCAGGGGTTGGCTGAGGAGGTGGACAATGTGGCTCCGCCATTTCCAGAGGAGCTTTGATTGTTCGTTGAGAACATCTTCCACGACTGTGTTGAGTTCTTCCATCTACATCAATGACTGGTCAATGCTACCGTATTGGAGGGATATCTCATGCTTACGAGATCCGAAGACCGTATACCACCGTCTCCGAGCAGTGGGACCTCAACCAGAAGATCCCTCTCAGTCAAGCCTTTTCTCCCAGGATTATCTCCTAGCATAGCGATGGCCTTGCTGGCTTCATCTTCGCTATCTGGGAACAACAGTCAGATCGAACAGAGTGCAAATATGAAACGGGCATACTTCTCAACAGCTCTCGACGTAACCTCTCAGCCCTTTCGTATGACACTTCTTCCATCGCGGTATCACCAAGGACGTGATGTATGTCACCTAGCAAGAAATGGACCCTATGCAGAAGTAGACGGCCTTCACGCATGCGCTGCTTCAATGCTGCCCGCTTATGCCTGTGTTCCTCACCAGCCGGTGTCTTCGGAAGTCCTTTCTCCTCCAGATCCTCCTCGTCGGCGTCATCTTCATCCTCAAGGCCCTCGTCCTCGTCGCGCCTATCTCTTTCCTTCCCCTTGCCCTTCTCATTATCATCTAGCGGCTCTTCAGCGCGCTCCTGCCGCAACCGTGCCGCTTCCTCTTTCATCTCCTTGCCTTTTGCGTCGTGCTTCGCGAGTGTATCCCGAATGTCTTCAATGTACTTATCGGCTTCCTTTTCTGCCGCCTGCAGGATCTTGAGGGAGCTCTGGTGCCGGTTTTCGATGGTCTCGTCTTTGTTCTCCAATTGGGCATGCTTGAGGAAAGATTGAATCTACGGCAATCATTTAATATTAGATACTTCGTTCCAGGAGGTATGATAGTGACCTTGAGTTTCCAGTCTTCCATCAAGATTTTCCAATTTTGATCTCTCATTAACTAAATAGCGAATCAGCCTCTTTTATCGGTCTAAGTAAAGGATATGCAGCCACCTGAAGGACAGCATCCATACTCTTAAGAGCATTAGGCTTGTAGCTTCCATCCCCCTTCTTCGTTAGCTGGCCAACCTACGAGTTATCTCGCTCAGCATGAAAAGTAGATAAGACCAAAGAGAGGCGTAAGTACCTGGGGATGCGTACAAATACCACGCAGTTTCCGCAGAGAGTTGCGCAACAGCGCCCCGTCGACCTGCCAGTTGCTTGTCGCGGCGACGCCCCGCGCGTCTAGTCCAAGGTCTACAAGTACCTGTTCCAGCGTTTGGTCGTATACCTGGGGCAAAATGAGTGGGCTGTTTAGAGTTTGCATAGGCACAAGACGTACGTGTTTTTCAATTCGCCCTAGTTCTATCGGCACCAGATATCTCGTCTGCTCGGGTATCGTAAGCTCGTTGGTCACGCTTAGTTTTGTGGTCCTAAGATGGGCGGACGGGTCAATTTTCACTGACGGAAATACAAAAGTATTATGCTTACCTGATTCCATAATGCCGTAAGAAAGAAGCAAATTCTTCCGAGAACCCTGGTTTCAGGAGCCTTTTCCAAAGCCGGAGGTCTCCAACTATTTTGTCGATGCGCAAGAATCTGGGAGGGCGCATGGTGAACAACAGGAAATTTTACTAGAGGGACAAAGAAATCTACTTCAGAACATGAATGAGGTCGGACATCTGGGCTTTCGCCGGAGTCCCCGAGACAGCTAGGGAAGATAGGCGCGGGATAAGCGACACCATCTCTCTGCAAACTTCATGTGAGATTACCACAGAATGAAAATTTCACGGGGAGACTTACGCTGCCGACCCCCCTCCGACCATCTGGACTTCATCCATGACGACCCGCTTCCATTCGACCATGACCAACGGACTCCGTAGGCGCCCACTCGTCGAATACGTTGCCTCTTCTCGCTTGGGGCGATCAGGCCCTGGCCGCGCGACATGGATCTCCGAGCGCAAGACCGAATACGTAGTGATCACGACGTCGAATTGGTGTACAAAGTTACACCAATCCAACAGCTTGCCGTCGGCCCCACGCGACAAATTCGCGTAAACGTCGTCGGGCCCCTCAGCAGGCTGACTGGTATCAGCGGTAGACGCAGCCTTGCCCTTGCCCTTTCTTTTTACCTGAGTTTTACTGGCTCTCTTCAGTTTGCGCTCGTCTTTTGCAGCTATCTCTGCGACACGTTGTTTTTCGCGGGCGGTGTTGCTGATCGGGACTTTGACCTTGGTCCATCCTTCGTAGACGAGGACTTTCAGGGAGGGCGCATGTGCACGCAGCTCGTCGCGCCATTGTGATGCCAGCGAGGGTGGTGTGACGATGAGAGTGGACTATGTAGAGATATGAAGCGGGCAGATATGCATATTAGACAAAACATACCTTTACCGCCTTGACATCCAGGCAGGAGACGTCGTCCCACCGCGACAGCGTCGGATTCCAATCTGGCGGCGCCGGGTTCATCAGAATTAGTGCGATGGTCTCTACCGTCTTCCCCAACCCCGGCTCTTCCGCCAGCATCCCTCCATGGACGTTCGGCAGCTCCGGCGCCTCATCCGAGAGTTCCGCGCTAAGGCGGTTCATGTACCAAGTGTGGTTTCCTTCTTCGATTTGTTGCCAAAACGAGAATGCTTCAGGTGACGGTTGTGGGACGAGAGTGCCTTCCGGCGTAAGCACCATCCCCTCCCTCTCGAGAAGCCAGGCAACGCTGCGTCGTTGGAACGGAAGAAGCGACGGGAGCAGACCTTCGCATTGTAGAGCATCTTCCGCCATCTTTGAAGGTATCGCCGGAGCCGAACCGAGAATATTATAGAATGTGGAAACGGTGACGGGGTGGTTTACATGGTCAGAAACGACGTCTTCAAACGGGTAATAGGCGGCACGTAGAAGTCGTCGGCGAGCGTCTTGAAGAGCGGTTATATCCCGTTTAAGGGTAGCTTTCGGAACGAGGTTCTCCAGAATAGCAGGTGCAATTACGGAGGCGACGATTTCCAGCTGTAAGGAGAATTTTGGAAGGCCGTCGACTAGAGGATGCAAAGTCACTTGCAGCGAGGCGCTAAGATGTGCCTGTCCGTACTGCTGCAGCGTACGACATGCAGATAATAGGTCACTGGCAGAAACACTCTGGAAATCATTGGACTCGGCATCGATGGCCAGCGAGGGAATAAGCAGAAGCCATGTTTTGTCCCCAGCGGACATGGCAACAAAACGATCGAGGTACGTTCCCAGCAAAATCTCACCAATATCGATCTGCTTCGGCGACGAGAGAGACTCACTTAGTGAGAGGAGAATATCGTGAAGGCTTCCGTCCCCTAAAACAAGAGACTCTCCCGGCACGTTCGCAGATGCAGTACAGCCACTTTCGGAGGGTTGCGCTTCATTCACGTATTGTATCTCGAGCACATGGCGCAAAGCAGGAATTACTTCGGATTCAGCTTTCACAAAATTTGAAGCGAGTTCTGCTCTTGGATAGTAGTTGCTCCTGTCAATGGTCAGAACCCCGTCGCTAGCCTCGTCGTCACTACCGACGTTCTGCCTATCGCGTGCGGAGGTGGCTCGAGTCGTTCTTGTACGCTTGTTGCTCAGGGTATCTTGGGCTCTCCTGGCGGCTTTTCGCTTTCTCGTGGACTCGGGCATGACAAAAGTAGTATCATCTTCCGCAGCAATGGCAATCATCTTCGCCAACAGCGCGACGTTGAGAATTGGCATAAAGCCTGGGGGCCATAATTCAATTGGTTGCGTCCTAATGGGTATAGTGTGGGTGGAAGTCGTGTCCCGCATAAATGGCTTTCTTCTCCTTATCAAGTATGTAAGAAAAAGCAAGGCGGGACAAAGAAAAAGGGATGAAAGGGAAAGACGATAAATGACTTGCCGCCTTGATCGACTCGCGGTCACGCTTAAGTCGCGTGACATTCGGACCCGCTTCTTCCCACGGGCTAATTAACAAACGTGATGTGCCACCGACCTCTGAAATTAAAATCCGAGGTTCAACTTGAGTTTAACCGTTCAATCACTCAACAATATTCCATTGGACAGGATTCATTACGCAAGGTCTGCTAACATCATGGTTTGTCAAATATTGACCCGAGACCGCCGTATTTACCTCCTCGACGTGATTAGTGCTCCACCATTTCCACGTTGTCCGAGTTGTGTCCGAGGCTGTCTACTGCCGCCCACTGCTGGAGCTTTCAATCCATGACGCAACTGATATTTCTCGAGAATCATTCTGTCGGGATTTGTACGGTGAACCTATGGTGTTTATGACGAATATTTCAACTGAAAAGCATTTCGCTCCCACTACGCCGGTTTTCAAGTTCCCTTTGAGCTCCCCCGTGGCGGGATCTGCTCCACCTCGCCACTCCGACATGACAATCGTGGCAAGCGATAGCTCAGATATGACATGCAAATTCCGAAAGGAACGAAGACACAGCGCCCTCAGACTATGCTCCGAAAGAATACCGGGCAAAAGCATGGCCTCCGACCGTAGTATAAAGGCAGGCGTGCATCTCTCACTGCTCTCTATTCTAACAGTCTGCAGCACAGTTCAGAACCTCGTCTCTCCAGCATGCAATTCAAAGTCTTCTCCCTTCTCGCCGTCGGAGCCACGGCTACCCTTGCTGCCGCCACAAGATCATCGCCGTCCAACCAGTGCAACACCGGTAGTGCCCAATGCTGCCAGAGCACTGGGAAGGCCTCCGATCCGTCTATCTCCAATCTCCTTGGACTCTTGGGAATAGCTGTTCAACGTTCAGGGCGTGACCGCCCTCGTTGGTGTCACCTGCAGCCCCATTACCGTCATCGGTGTCTCTGGCACATCCTGGTCAGTGACGGGATATTGTAGATGTTCAAAATAAAATATTGAACGAAATCCTTTACAGCTCTGAGCAGCCCGTGTGCTGCACCAACAATAGCTTCAGTAAGCGCCCAGCTTTATATCTGCCATTGCCTTGAGGTACATACAAAATACTCACGAATTCGTTATTTTCAGACGGGATCGTCGCACTCGGTTGCACTCCCATCAACGTAAATCTCTGATCTCACTCCGCGCATCCGAAAGATGTGCACGCGAATAATGTCGAATAACGCCGTCTAGTAGTACTCATTGACAATACATGTAAACTATTCGTCGGTTTGCAATCTACCCATGGGTTTCTCGCTTTCATCATGTTGAATTTTGGTTGAGCTCAAAAATTAAGCTGGTGTGCTTCAGGTGAGGGATTCGCAAGGGAGTCGGCGAGCCCGTGAACAGTCCGTCACTTTATTGAGTAAGTAGTGCATATTTTTCATGCACTCATATATTTGCCTTGAGCTTGTAGGCTGTTAATGTCCCTGACGCGGTCCATGAGCCGTGAAAGTGGTAAGGGGCCCGCAGCCGTGCTCGACTATACGGTCTATACCCGAGCATTTACTTAATATAATATGGCCACAGTGTTAAAATAACAGGTGTAAAAGTACATGAAAGGTACAACAATCAACGAGGATACGCCAAGCTTTAATAAGCAAAGCGGAAATCCAAACGCTGATTCCCTTCATCCGTAATCGTTTCCAGATAATTTTGCTGTTCCTGAAGGTGACAAGGTTTAAAAGACTTATCATTTGTCATGGGAAGTGAATAGATATTTACCTGTGTAGACATTCCCTCCCACTTCTCGTCTCGCTTGCGGTTGAGCGTGCGGTAGAAGAAGAACGTGCCGAGATATAAAACGAAGTTCATCGAACAAATGGCGATGAGGTCCCGGTTCCCCCGTTTATCTGATTAAATAAGTCAGGCCCATGCTCTCACATCCGTGGAGTTGGATGAACCCACACAAAGGCTTATCGTCTGCGCGATATATGTTCGCCTGGCACGATGTCAGTCAGCGCTTTGAAAGATAAATCCGGAAGATGACCCACTGATATAATACCACTGATCTGCACGCATATATTATACACGCTCGCAGAGATCGTTCTATAATACACGCCCCATGGTCAGCGCTCGTAGTCCGGCCGACCACTAGAAATAGATGTAGTCACCTGGTGCGCACACTGTAAGAGTTCCTCGACGCCCACGCCACCTGGATCGGATGGACATAGGGGTACCCGGCGATCAAGGTCACAACGGCGAAGTAGACCCATTGCGACGTTTCCCTGTTGAACGTGTAGAGCGTGATCAAGAGCGGCAGCGCCCAGAACTGGAGCACGACGGTGGCGGCGACGCGGCTGTTGATGACTTCGCTCACTATAGTCATGGTGAGCAGGCCGATCATGCCGAGCACGATGGACGGTATGCTCAGCAGATTGGTCTGGATGGTGGTGAATCCCAGGTTGCGCAGGGAGAGGGTGAGGTATGTCTGCGGCGGGCCGACGGGGACTAAAGGCCAAGAGACGTTAGGGACGGGTAATCCAACACGGAATGGGGACTTACTCAAATGTGTGAGCCCGAGTACATATATCGGCCACATCCTCCAATCTTTTACAGACGCCCAGATCATCCCTACTGTAAGTCCCTCACGGTTATGCATCCCAGATTTCGACGGGTCATCCCGCAGAACCCTGGCAGTCGCATGAGCGGCACAATCATTCAAATTGATTGGAAAGGCATACCTGTTGACCATGATAACTTCCTCACTAAAGCCAGAAATTAGCCAGAGTTTATCGTTGAATCCATAAACCAGCGCACCGCTCTGTGAACCAGCCTTTGGGTCTGTACCAAGCCTTTGTTTGCGTCGGACCGGGAGGCATTAGCGCGAATGAAAGTAGTCCGACAGCAAGGGTGAAACCGCCTTCGAGAAGGAAAAGGTACCTCCACCCAGCCTTTCCGTGAACTCCGCGCAGCTTCAAAATACCGGCGGCAAGGAAAGCACTGCATAAATCGGCTGAATAATTAGATACCCAGAAGAATGCGAGCCTTAGTGGCACTGTCGGATACCTTTCGTGAGCTAGAGAAAATATACATACAAATCAGACTTACACTCATTCTTAGTGTAAAAGTACGATAGGTATAGAATGATGTCGGGGATGAAGCCTCCTTGAAGGAACCCTAACAGGCATCTGCATAATGCAGTTCGTTAGCCTAACTGGCGGCTGACATCCCACAGTATGTGAACGTACCGACAAGCAAGGAAAGTGCCTCTCCCGTTCAGCCAGAACTGTGACATTGATACGATGCTCCAGAGGACCATCTACATTGTTTGTCGGGTTAGGTATAGCTTCTACGCTGATATCAGTTTAGAGCGCACCTGGCAAGGTATCCAGACATCAGGTCCAACACGCTTCGAGACCAACTGCGAAGGTAATTCTGGCGAAGACCATGAGCTTCATAATCCGAGGACTTAATCGATATAATTACCAGCCAACAAAAAGGACAGCTTGAAGAGGATGTTTCCCAGATTGAAATCGTTGGTGTTGAGCTTCAGGTCACTCAAGAAATTGTCGGTGTTGGCCTGGGAGAGGTTGCTTCGATCCATCTCGAGCGAAAAGAACATAATAAACGCCCAGATCATAATCCTAAAGTCTATCTTGCGAATGACGCTCTGGATGGAGAACAGCAGATAAGGGGCCTGATGAAGTGAGCCGGTAATGACGGGAATGCTGACCTTTTCTTCGCGCCATGTCCACCGAGCCAGGGGGTCAAAACGATGCACATTCTCGTAGACTGGGGGCGGCCGGTACACCTCCAGCGTCACTGGGTTGTCGAATACCGAAGGTTGTGTCGCAGTTGCATCGAGATCTACCTTGTTCCGCCTCCAGAGTCTCGCAAGTCCCACAGTGTTCTCAGTGGCGCCAGACTTGTAGGGCGAGCCAAGCTCAGGGACGGAGTCCTCGTCGAGGGACGACTTCGTGTCGACGTCATAGGTCTTCTCGTCGACTTTGGACTTCTCCTTCACTGGTTGGAAGAGGGTAGTCGACATGGCTCGAGCTCGTTGCTAGAAGTCAGCACGATGCGCGATGTGATCCGAGAACCAAGTTATAGCTGCATAACTCCACGGTTTATATACCATTCCCAGCACTCCTACTTCGCCGCCGAGTTTTCCAACAATAATGCGAAGATGGCATGTATCGGAATCCGTGCTTCCATGGAATCTTGCGTTTTGAGCATCTCCAATGGCGCGATGCACTGTCATGAGCGTGAAATGGCTATATTGAGTCTGTTGATACCCAAATTGAGCGATACTGGACCTAAAATTAGCATTTACATTATAGCTGCTGTAATATCATCCACGAGTGCCTGAGAACACGAATATGGTTTGGGGATGATTTGAACTCAAGTAGGTACCTACATCTGGGTGTTCTTAAGATATGCTGACAGGGGGTAATCTGACCAGACGTACCTCAGCAATGGGTGTCGGATGTCAACACCCGGCACCAACCAGGCGCATAATTGATCAAATGAAAGTTCTCGATTCAGGGCTTTAGTCTACATAGAAGCTTTACCTCTAGGCTCATAGGGAATAAGTAGTGCTAATCCCCCTGCAAGCATTACCAATGCACCAGCAATATAGACAGGAACAGCGGTCGATAGATCGGCGTATAGCGCGATAATGGGGGCCTATAAGTGAAGATGTTCCCATCGCCTGCTGAGTGATATGTCGCCATAGTCAGACGGCCAAGAGACATACCAGTAGTCCGAAAACACGGCTTGCTGTTGCCGTCAGGGCGTTTCCTGTCCCTCTGTCCTTGGCGGGGAATATCTCTGGCGATATCGCGTATAGAATCCCATACATTATCTGGTCAAAGCATCAGAATGGAATAGCCACGGGTTGATAAGATAACACTGACGTTACTGAAGAAGGAATATCCGCAATTCCATCCAAGTAAAGCGTTCGAGGTTCGAGCAATGGTCGTGAGGAACAGAAAGACGCCTGTGAGCACTGAAATTGCGGTACATGGGGCAATCAATCACAGGTTTTGCGGCTTGACATGCAAGACGAGATTCACCAGCGGAAGCAGCAAGGGCACCTCTACGCCCAAGCAATGGAATTTCGACAGCGTACGTCGCGAGGAAAGCAGAGGGAACTCCCACAACGCTAATAATAAAGGTCTACAAGCCCCATTAGCTAGTGTGGGCTTGAACCTTGTTTCAAATGTGCCTTACATTACGATAAGTGATGTTGAGTGACGAATCTCCAAAATGTGCTCCACGACTAGCGAGTCTTGATTAAAATAGTGAGCGTGTATGTTCAATAATTTGACTAGAGTAGCGACTCACAGGAATGGGAGGAAATTATTATACAGCGTCGAAGCAAGTCCAATGACGCCTGCGTTCCACGCGAATTCAATGCCGAGGTAACAATAAAATAGGCAAAGACTCACCCCAAATCGAGATCAGCAGTGATGTCGAATACGCCATCTTCCGCGTCCGAAAAAGTGCTTTAATGTGACCAACCGTATAATTCGAAGTCTGGCTCAGCACCGCTTTTCCGCCTTTCGGCTTTTCTGAGGGTTGGCGTTCTTCTATCATTTTGAGCTGATCGAGGGACAGCGATGATTCTTTTTTGTTATACTGAGCTAGCTGGTGGATAATTTTTACTGCCTTCTCGTCTTCGCCCTTACCAATAAGGTAGCGCGGGCTTTCCAAGAGATTGAACAAGAAGAAGCGCGCCACCCAGAGAACGAGTGTTATCCCGCCAAGCACGAAGAGAAGATAGCGCCAGCCCATGTTTTCGGAGCGCTGACATGTGGTCGAGCCAACAGAGCAAGAGAAATTGGCTATTAAAGGCCACGCGAGCTAAACAAAAATGGATATTAATATGATACATATTACTGGTGGTGGGGGGGGAGAAAATGGGCGATATATAAATACTGACCAGATTTACGAGCAGTTGTCCCAAGCACCAAAATATTGACATGAAGGTCAGAAGATATTGATGAGACGAAGGCACAAAATCTGCAGGGGAAAAGGCCAATTATTGGTATGTCTTGCCTGTGATAAGAGACGAACCCACCTAAAAACACAGCAGAGTCAATTGGGAGGTTCCCTGAAAGGACAAATCAACAGGGGTCGTGACAGGTATACTGTGAAATGCGAACCGCCAACACCGACTCCCATCACGGCAAGTAAGGCTGCCAATGCCACAAAAGTATTTGCTGCACCCGCCACGAGTCCAAATACACCGGCGAGTAGCAAAGTGATATTGAAGCACCACCTGAGACTATGCATGAGCCATGCCCCACATTCAGAAGATATAGGCGACGAACCTCCGGCCCCAGATATCACACGCAATTCCCCAAAATAGGGCACCGACCAACAAGCCAGCATTCGCCGCGACGCTCAGGAAAGGAGGGTTGAATTTGAATTCATCAGTCACAGGCGTAAGGATAAGCCCTGTGATCAACTAGGCAAGTAGTCTAGTTTGAGTCTAGTACTTGCAAAATGCATCCAGTAAACAGGACTGACCGGCCACACGCTATCACTGCGAGAAAGACGGATGTGTGAGAGAAGTCGCGATTGTAAATGAAAGGATCCTCACGCAAACCACCCGAAGCCGGCGACGATAAAGAGGAGATACTTCAGTTGACAACTTAGGTTGGCAATCCATTTGTGTGATCGAGCGCGGATTACTTACCTGGTATTTCCCCATGCCTATCTCTTGGATTGCGCGGTTCAAAACGATTGTTTTGCGGTAGTACACAGGGTCTAAGCCATTGTCGTCTGATTCGTATAAGTTGTTCACATCGATATCGAATGTCGTCGCGCCATCCTTCATGCTAGTCTTTTCGTCGTGCCCGTCATCGACGCTGCGGTGCGGGGTCGAAGTCATTTCTATCGTGTCGTCGATCAAAGGTGCAGTGGATATCTAGACCTAACGCGGCGGCGCCCTTTATGTCTTCGCCGTGGAATGGTGAATGTAAAAATAAGTTCCATAGCGAAAGCGATTGGCTGGCGAATAGGATCACATGGAGCGCTGGGAATGACTGACTCCTTATCCGATGGGCTCCGGGCTTTTGAAGTTTGAACGACTTCGGAGACTTGATTATAGCGTGGTTAGTTCGACATTGAAAGACGACATGGAAGTGGAAGCGCAAGCCGCTGCTGGCATTGTTAGCCGGCGACACAAAGATAGTCACAGTCATTTCTTGAAGGGTCAGCCTCGTACTTGCCAAACTACTATGATAAGGTAATCTCGATTGCTCCTGCAGGAATCACCGATAATTATCGGAAAAAAACTAAGCAGTCGGTACTTTTCAGATATATGTTTTAATTCAGTCAATGTGGCGTTAGAGCGCCTGTGGTAGAGTAGACAAATTGTGCTGAGGACTACGCACAAGTCATCGCTCACTCTTCCCTCCAGCGGCGAGTCGTTCAGCTTCCTTCTCCCGGCGTTCCCTTCTTCGTTTGACATCCCAGTTATAGACGCGTGCTGTGTTGACTTCCATGATGGTAAGTTGTTCGCGCAAAAACTCGAGATCTTCGATTGTATTGTCTAGACTTGTCTGAGCAACACTCAGTTTGGATTTTAAGAGAGTGATGGCAGCTGGCAGTTTGTAGGAAAGCATCACGTTCGCCTGGTATAAAGACGAGTTCGATAAGAGGAAGTTAAATAGATATGAAAGATACGCGTACCCCCAGCCAAAGGTAGACAGTATCGTTATCTTCAAGTTCGGCTTCTGCAAATAGGGTGTCATTCAATTCGAATGTGGTTGTGAGTGGCTTTTTGATCGCAGCTTCATCATCATCGAGGTCATCTAGATCCTCGTCATCCTGAGCCTTGCTTTTGCCTTCCTGCGGCAACAAGTCACAAAAGCTCGCTAAAAGGAGCTGTAAATTAACTCACTCTGCGCTCCTGGAGATATTCTACCATGTCCAGTGTCTTTCGGATGTCCGGGATCTTTTCTTCCAAACTGGCGCGCCGTTGGGTCAAACTGGAATCCATGTACCGGTATTTGCTGAGCTTCCAGATGAGGATCGTCGTTCATGCGGCATCACGGATAAATACGAGAAAACGCGTACGCCAGAGCATCTTGGAAGCTTTTTAGAGTTGGCTCGACTTCAGCATCGGGGCTACCAAGATATGAATCGACATCGGTCTAATTTTCCAGTCAGCGTACTTTATTGCAAGATAGCGTAAACCTTACAATAAAAGGTGCCTTTGGGATGCCTCGTGGGTTCTTTTCCTCAGAGAAAACCTGTTTCACAACTGCAGCCATTGGAAATATGCAGAAGAAGATTGGGCCAGTGTTTCAGCGACGCGCATGGCGCGAGGTGTGCGCTGCGGCGATTGCCGGGCTGACTTCCAATTTTGGAACTCTATAAAAACTGACCGTTTTTTCTTCTGGGCAAATTCCTCAGGTCCGTGCCATTGATTCCTTTTTCCCTGTCAAAGCTAATAGGTTCCAGTCTTCCTAGTCGCTAATGTCTCGACTGATAGTCAAGAACATTCCTACATATGTCACTCCAGAAAAACTTCGAGCTCATTTTGAGCAGAAGGGAGGCCCAGGAGGCACCCTCACAGACGTGAAGGTCTCCTCCAAAAGAGATGGAACATCGAGGAGGTTCGGCTTCGTGGGTTTCAAATCAAACGAAGAAGCATCAGCAGCCCAGAAATGGTTCAATCGAACATTCATTGATTCAACTCGCATCGAGGTCGTCGTCAGTGAGGTGCGTAACCGTGGGTTTTCATAGTTATCTTGTTTTCACTTCGTAACTTTTAGGGAGCAAAGGATGCTCCAGCTCCACGACCTGCCAAACGTCGCCGTCTTGATGTAGGCCAAACGGAGGCTTCATCGTCATCCTCGAAGCCTGGGCCATCCAATGTACTACCGCCAGATGCCAAAGACGACAAATACGAGGAATTTATGAAGGTCATGAAGCCGAAGAAAGTGCCAGTGTGGGCTAACGAGGCGACTGCGGAACCTCAAGTCCCTGTTTCTACCGAACAAGCATCTGCGACTCAGGGAGAGCTGAGCGACGCAGAATGGCTGAAGCAGCGCATGTCGAGCGCCGTCGATCTCGAAGAGAGGGTCTTTGAACAGTCTGACGACGAGGATGCTCCAAAAGCGAAGTCTGCACACCCGGTGAGCCTTTTTATATTGTCGCCAAGTGCAAGCTCATTGTACTCGGTAGGAAATTGTTGTCGCGTCCACCTCAGTCTCCCATGTCGATATCCCAAAGGATGCAACGAAAGACACCATCTTGCGAACTTCTCGGCTGTTTGTTCGAAACCTTACCTTTTCGTGTACGGAAGAAGACCTCACAGAACTCTTCAAGCCTTTCGGGGAAATATCTCAGGTAAGCGCACATTCACTCTCTGGGGCTTTTTGCGAAGCTTCGAAAGATGTAACAATGTATAGGGACATCAGACCTTCGGGGATGTTGATCCTTTTGGAATACCGATAGTAGAAAATTTTCTGATTTTATGTCCGATGTTCATCTCCTATGATAACCTTACTAACCAACGTATTTGTCGTAGGTGAATATCTAAACTTTTTTGTGCCTGTTTGCGATATCGCACAAGATGTAACAATGTATAGGGACATCAGACCTTCGGGCATGTTGATCCTTTTGGAATACCGATAGTAGAAAACTTTCTGACCTTTATTTTCTCGTAATTTTTATCTTTGAGCCATGGCTAATTAAGTTGTTTCCAGATACACATCCCCCTCGATCCCACCACTAAATCACAGAAAGGGTTAGCCTATGTCACCTTCGCTCAGGCTGCGAACGCGGTAACGGCGTATGAGGCATTGGATCGTCGATCCTTCCAAGGTCGGCTCCTACACATTCTCGCTGCGGTTGATAGGAAGGGCAACACGGAGTTAGAAGTCGACGGGACGAAGAAAACGTTGAAAGAAGAAAAGCAGGCGAAAAGGAAAGCGATGGCGGGCAAAGAATTTAATTGGAGCATGTTATACATGAATGTATGTACACATTATCGAATCGAAGTTTTGCATATACCAACCCGTTCTTGTTTCTTAGAGCGACGCTGTCGCTTCATCAATCGCCGACCGCATGAACATTCCCAAATCAGATATTCTGAATCCTGAGTCTGGAGATAACGCTGCAGTTAAACTCGCCCTCGCCGAGACACACATCATCCAGGAGACCAAAAGCTATCTAGAGAACCAAGGCGTGCTTCTGTCATCGTTCTCCTCGCGCTCACGCTCCGAAACCACCATCCTCGTCAAGAACATACCATACGGGACGACCGCCGACCAAGTCCGCGAATTGTTCGAACCCCACGGGGAGCTGAGCAGAGTACTTGTGCCGCCAGCGGGGACGATTGCAGTTGTCGAGTTTGAGAAACCAGATGAGGCCGCGAAGGGCTTTCGCGCCGTCGCCTATCGCCGACTCGGTAACTCGATCATCTACCTCGAAAAAGGCCCGTTAGGGATGTTCATCGAAGGCTTCGTCGCCGCTGCCACCTTGTCCACGGCCACCCCGCCCGCACCGACTCGCGCCGTACGCATCTCGGAGCAGGTCATTGACGGTGCCGTGGCGCCCGCTACGAGCGAACCGGCGCTCGATAAAGGCACGACGCTGTACATCAAGAATCTGGCGTTCTCGACCACTCAGGAGCGGCTTCACAAGGTGTTCGCGCACTTGCCTGGGTTCTCGTACGCACGCGTGCAGACGAAGCCGGACCCGAAGCGCCCGGATGCGCGGCTCAGCATGGGATACGGGTTCATGGGCTTCGCGGATGTTGCCGGCGCGAACGCGGCGCTCAAGAGCGTTCAGGGGTTCGTGCTCGATGGACATGCACTGCACGTCTCCTTTGCGGGGCGCGGCGCCGACGAGCCGGAGAAGAAGAAGGGTGTCGAGGCGGCGAGCCGCACGACGAAGATGATCGTCAAGAACGTGCCGTTCGAGGCGACGCGCAAGGACATCCGTGATCTGTTCGGGTGCGCCTTCTCCATTGTTGTAGCGGTGATCATCACTCACAGTATGTATTCTGCAGTTCCCATGGCCATCTCAAGTCCGTCCGTCTACCCAAAAAATTCGACTCGCGTTCGCGCGGCTTTGCCTTCCTCGAGTTCGTCTCTCGCCACGAAGCCGAGAACGCGTACGCAGCGTTGCGTCACACGCATTTGCTTGGCCGGCATCTCGTACTCGAATGGGCAGAGGAGGCTGAGCAGGACCTCGATGTGCTCCGCAAGAAAGCTGGTGTCGGGTACGCAAACGGGTCAAAAGATATGCCTGGGCAAAAACGCAAGCTCGATTTCGGGAAAAATACAGAGGACGATGTCGAAGTCCTCGAGGTCTGATAGATATCTTGCATGTTTGCAGAAAGTATTGGCAGTCTTTGTCGTGTATTATTTTTCGGTGCTCGTTATACGTTCTTTATATTATCACGACCTCAGGTTCTGTATTGCACGGTGTGGATGTATTTTATTTTCAATCTGTTCTGTTTCCTTTATTTCATTGAAAAAAGTGACTTGAGATATTTACATTTACTTATAAGTCATCATAAGGATTTAAAAAGCGAGCCGGAAACACGAAGGCCAAATCATATAAGTTCAAGATGATCCTATGGTACAGAAAACAGGAGTAGGACATGTGCAAGGACTCGGAGGGTAGCACGCAGCCAGGAAGAATAATCCGAAAGAATGAGCCAAGGGTCAAAAGGGTCTTTAGACTTTAGAATGTAGGAAACAAAATAGGAAAGCGAGGAGAGCATGGTGATTATGGAAAGAGACGATACGATATGAGATGTTGGATGTAGAGAGTATGAGTGAAAATCCGAGGTGAGTGAGGAAGAAATTGGAACCGAGAAAAGAAAACGAGAAGAAAAACATAACACGAAAACGAGAAAGAAACATAGCAAACACATAAATATTACACCCGCCCGCCGGGCTACACTGCGCCCCCGTCCCAGCTTGCGCGCTTCCGCTTGTTGTTTTCGTTACGCAGAACTAGATCCTGAGGGCACACCGCGCTCTGTCCACGATGGTGGCTCATCGAGCGGCCCACTGTGCTCGGCGCAGGGTTGTTTCTCTGCCTGATCGTCCCCGTGCCCCCGAACCCTGGCCGCCCGCCCCCCGCATCACGGGCACCGCCAAACTGCATCCCACTCGCGCTGCTACTTGCACTTGACTGTGACGCTGCTGAGAACACATCCGCAGCGCTTGGCTTCTGCTGCCGCCCCTCATGCGCATGGTGCCTTATCGTTCCCGCGGGCGACGGCGTGTCGAACGCGCGCAGCGGGAAACCGAGCCCGAGCCCAAGCCCAAGCGCGCCACCACTCATTGACGCAAGCGCGGCGGACTGAGCGAGATCAAGCGCTGCTTGCCCTTGGCGCGCAGACGACGCGAGCTCCGCGTGCTCGTCAAGCACGTCGAGGCCCAAGCTGTTGTGGGCGTGGGCGTGGGCGGCGTGGCTGCCCATGGGCGGCATGCCGGATCCGGAGCCGTATGCGGCATGCCCGTAGTAGTGCAGGTCGAGGAAGGGGAGGTTATAGGAGTAGTCGACGCCCGCGAGCGAGGCGGCCGGGAAGCCGGCGCGCCAGAGGTCGTCGGTGTGCCCTGCAAGAACGTGTGGGCTACTTGCGGGATGCCCTGATGACGAAGGGGGGGAGGAGAGCCCGACGGACGATGGAGGCGAAAGGATAAGATGCGTGGGGAAGATCGGCGTGAGCTGCGACGTGTTGTTGGTGTGCTGCTGCCGCTGCGGGCCTGGCGAGATGGGCGACTGGATGGACGCGGCGCTAGTGCCGCTCATGCTCAGGCGCATGGGCGATGCATTGCGGTGGTCCTGGAGGTGCGTATGCTGCTGCGTCTGCGTCTGCTGGTCCCGGTGCTGCTGCTGCTGATGTTGCTGGTTATGAATCTGGACATGTCCGTTACCCGAAAATTGGCTGAAAAAGCCGAAGTTGACGTGCCCGTGATGCATATGCAGCCCCACGTCGTCGATCGACATCGGCACGCCGAGCTGCGCACCGCCATTCCGAGCCTCTCCAGGCGGCACGCTGATCGAGCGCGCAGGGTGCTGCATACCCGAATTCGCACCTGCCGTGCCCCCACCGTCGAACCCATGTCCCCCGAAGATGTCCGCCGCGGGCCGGCGCATCGGGCGCGGGTGCGCGACGAGCGGCGTCGCTGGCGGCGTCGCGTGCAACTCGAGGTCGACGAGATCTTCTAGCCCGAACAACGCGCCCTCTAGAAGATCCGGCTCCTCCTTCATCTTACCCTTCGGCGTATGCGGGTGCTTCGTGGGCGAGCGTGCGCCACCGCCGAACGACGGCATGCCACGCTCGTCCGCGGTCTCCATCGCGTCCTTGTCGGCGCCGCTGCTAGCGCCGTCCGAGCGTCGGCCGCTAGTGTCGCCGTGGTCGTGGTCGTGGTCGTCCAGCGAGATGCCCGTCAGGCCCAGCTCGTCGATGGGGCCGAGGTTCGACGCGCGCGCATGCAGTTGCATTGGGTGGATGCCTGTGCTCTGGGTGATGCCCTCGAGCCCGAGGCCAGAGATCCCGCCCTCCAGCTCTGAGTTGCCCACGCCGCCCGCCCCAATCCCGAAGCCCGGTGACGAGCCAGAGAACGAGGACTCGTACATCCCAGCCAGCGACGAGAGCGAAAGCGACAGTGCCGAGCCCGAGCCGAACGACGCAGAGGTGAACGACGTCGCCGCCGCTGGCCCAGACCCAAAGCGCCCGCCGGTGTTGGAACTTGCACCCGAAATAAGGTCGCCCGCGATTTGAGAGTGATATCCCTTGAAACCCGTGCCGCCAGCGCTTGGGCCGTTGCTCCCATGTCCCATCCCCATGCCCGTGCCGAAGCCGCCCATCTCTGAGCCAAACGCACCCATCTCGTCCACGAAACCGTTCGCATCAGGCATATAAGGTGGGAACAGATCGTAGCGGTCGAGAACGCCGCCATGAAGGTGTGCATGGTTGAAACCCCACGGCGATGGCGGCGAGAAGCGGTCTGCCGCCGAAGCAACATTGGCGCCCGCGTCGCTGTTGTTGACGCCGTTGCGCGGGTCAAGTCGCGGATTGGAGGAGAACCAGTCTTCGCCCCACGCGCTCTTGCCGATCATGAAGTTGTTCGCGCCGCCGACAGATTCTGCGCCGCGGCGGTGGATGGATGGCGACGACGCCGCAGATGCCGAGAGACTGTGGCTGTGGCCGTGTCCATGATGGCCGTGGGTGGCACCCATCAGGAAGTCGGATGAGGTGGATTCGATGTGAGAAGAGGTAGGCGAGGCTCCGGCGGTTGACCACGCGGCGGTTGAAGAGTGCGTCGGCGTGCTCAGGCCGGCAGACCATGTCTCCATGTCAGCATGGGTATGGTTGGGGAGGAAGTCGGGAATCTGGAGGGCGTCGGTGTTCTCTGGGTTGATAAGCTGCATTTCTTCATCGTCGTTGTCAATTGCGGAATTAAGTGTGCTTTCGGCGTTCATGCGGAAAGCGTCAGGCGGGGAAGAGCCAGCTGCCTTTCTGTTCGATGAGAACGGCGCAGTGGAGACATTGTCGACGAAGACAGGGATGGGGGGAGTCTTGAAGATAGCTGATGCTTCACTGTCCTCCTCCTCAGCTGCAGAACTATCTTCATCCTCGGACACGGCAGTGCTTTGGGGCACGCTCTTTGTGCCGCCCCTGAAAAGCCCCTGCGTTGTCTGGGCTCGCCTCCGACTCCTCACGGGCCCTGCGCTTGTCCTAGCCGAGAGTTGGTCGTCCGCTGCACGTAAAGGCGTGTCAACCTTCTTCTTGGTTGCTGTGCGAGGCTTGTAGCCGGCTGCCTGGTAGAGATCAGGAAAGGCATTGCGAAACCGGTCGCGCAGATCTGTGGAGCGGCGACCTGCCTCCTGGAAGATAGGGTCCTTGACAATTGTGGCCCAAGTGGTGCCATGCTTTTCATAGCCTGCCTTGAGGGCGCGGTCTTCGGCCTCTGTGAAGGGGCGACGTCGCTTACTTCGGGTCTTTTCGAATAGGGAGGTCCCGTCAGACAACGTTGAGCGGATCTTGCTGCTCAAATGTGTGCGGGCATTGGGGTAGTGCACCTTGTAGGCATCGGGGAAATACGTGCGGAATCTATCTTTGAGGTCAACCGCAGACCTGTCATGAAAGCTGAGCGTGGTGTCCTGGAGGATAGTCTTCCAGTTGCCAACGCCATGCTTTGGGGATGTCAGCGTTGTAGGTAGACCAACAGAGACACTGCGCACCAATCGACAGCCCTTCACCAGCATGTCCGTCTCCTCCGCGGTCCACTTCTTGCGAGGCTTCTTCTCAGGGATGAGGGCGGGCTCGTCGTCAGCAGTCAACGAAAGGTCAATCTTCCGCATCTTGCCCTTCTTCTCTGGGACAGACGTCGGTGCGTTTGCGTGCAGACCCATTTCGTCACGGAAGCTGTACGGCTGTACGAGACGTGGCGACGAGGGCGACGCTAAGGACACGCGTCTATGCTTGAGAGCAGACACGCTCGCTGCAGAGATGGGAAATGGTGCTTTGAAAGAAAAGGTGGACGCTGACGGAAGACCGCTGGGTCCCTGGGGGTTATTGGTGTTGTCGGCCATAATTACGTGCTTGCGTCCAGGTTAAGTGATTAGAGACCCGGAGAGCGGCGGGGTTACGGACTCACGATCGTTGATGAAGTGCTAGTAGTGTTATGTCAACGGCCTCGTTGTACCAACGTGTGTGCGTTGCTATTTTGAAGACCTATCGTGCCTCTACTGCCTCTTTATATATGCTTCCGGCTGTAGTTCCCCTCAAGGTCCCCTCGTGCTAGGCTTAGATTGAGATGGTGGAGAGCGCCAGGGTTTGCACGTTGTCAATGAACTAAGCTGTTGTTTACGGCCGCGTGCTGCCGAAACAAATACGCTTACTTGACGCTTGCTTGGAATCGATGTAAGCGAGTCATAGGAGTCAAAATTAGAGGCAAACCACAACGAAAATCGTCGGCATCCAAAGATTCCGCTTGTAAGCACTTGGAGTGTGATTAGAATTAGCGCCCGCAGCTGGGACCGTGGAGATAATGTACTGGAGATATGACACTATGCGGAGAGCTGATCGGGCAAATGGAGCTAGGACCGGTCGCTCCGAGTCCCAAGTATCCTCAGAAATTCCATATGTTTTTTCTCTTCAATAGTTGTGTATTGTTTCATTGGTAAACTTTTAAAATTGAACTCAAAAAATGTAACTTGACGAATGAATATGAATATGAATTTCATTGATTCTGCATCCTCTTATGTTTTAATAATTACGAACAAATCGATCCAGCATGATAAATAGCACAGATTTTCGATTCTGACCGCAGGGGAAGTAACGCAGATGAGCATTGGAAAAGCCACCGTGTAAATTTTCGTCCAATGATAGGTTCACAGCTGTACGCTGTGTATGTTTTAAGTGCGCATGTTTTCCAAGTACTACTCGACGAGCATGGCGTCGACCATGAGCTTGCACATCGGCGTAATATACAGAGAAATGTCCGCCATTAAAATCTGCACGCACAAGCAGCAAGGTCGCATAAGCAGCACCGATATTCTGCAGCGCATATGTTATTGCATCGAAAACCCTGAATGAATTGAGAGAGTGATTTACACAGCCCTGATGTCCGAGACTTTTAGACTTGCACAGCACAATCTATTATGCAGCGGTCCCATGGGGTCTGCATGAGGCACATTAAGAGGTCTCGACCTTCGATTATGATGCCTTATGGTATTGTGAGCTGGATTGAAAACACCGACGACGCCACCGTCTGCGTTTGCGCAGAAATTACACGGGCGCTAAGATTTGACCTAAATGAGATCTCAGAATTCCTGCATTCTGCTTCCAAGTTAGTCGATAGCCCTGCTTTCGATGCGTCCTGGGCTTCCATAGAGCGAAACCAAGGTAAGAATTGTTTATTTCGGGCGACGAAACGTATAGTATTAGAATAATTATGTAGAGGGTGCGTGCCCTACCTACCAACGGTCGCAGAAAGAATGGCAACCTTTCCTTTGCAAGCTTCATTCGTTATCCCCGAGTCAAGCATTACTCCTTGGAAAACAAAGTCGCTATTACTATCAGTAAGCCCAGCCGCACAGGAATATGTCAACCTATTATTGCCATGTAAATTTTCTACGCTACCCATGTGCAGTCTGCCTGGACCTCCGCCCATAGCGTATGCGCAGGTCATCCAGTTGGCATAAACCTCCGCCGGTGGCCACATATACATGGCTCTTGCGCCACAGGCATAGCCTTCAGCATACCTCTTACCTGCTGACTCGCACAGCTGATCTGCAGTCCTAACTGTATCAATGGCGCCATCGACATCATTGACCATGAAAACAACGCCAATCTTGGCCACCTCCACCACTTTCGCCTGAATGGCGTCCGAAAATATACGTGTAGCCCAAGCAGTGCTTGCTGTGCACGCCAAATTATGCTCGCCTTCCGACGTTTGCGCTAGACCAGGCCCACGCCCATGGTGTGTTCTGCGCGCGCCAAATCTCAATCTACGTCCGAGCCATGAATCACGCGTTGTTTCCATCCGGTACCGCTGCAACGCAGTGCACGTCTCCGTCATAGGGAAAGCAATAAACCCCGTTCAGGTAATGGTTTCAGCCTCTCTAACCGTCCGAGGTAGCCAACCCGTACACCCCGCACGCAGCTCAGCGCGCGGCCCATTAGTGTGCACTGTGCGCAGCCTCCTCACAGCCATCCTAACGCCGTTCCCCATGATTTGTCATACGTCACTTGTTTCGGAGAGCAATACTATAAAGGCGGAAGCCTCATCCCCCCGACCTGGGGTACCCGCATCCTTCCTCTCATCGCTGCGCGCAAACGGGGCTTGAAGGAACCGACATGGACGACCTGATCGCTGGGGGGGGAATTCTATAAATAGCTCTTGTGTATCTGCAAGCTATTTACGGCATAAAAATCAAGACGCTTAAATCCGAAATTGACAATTCATTTGGACGGCATTTCACCGGCGATGGCGAGATGTCTATTTTCTGTGCCCTTGCGAGGGTTCAGCTGGTCGGGTGCTTCCTGCTGTTTTAGAAAGTGGAAAAGAGGACCTACATGATCGAAAAATTGTCACTCCATAAATAGAACAACGAATCAAGGAGGGGTGTAGTGTGAGTGCCAGTGTAATATGCTACGTTCATGTCCTAGACGTCGAGCAAATCTAATAGCTCGCAATCTTCTCTCTTTAACAGACCGCAGAAAAAAATCCAAGAGATATCAAGGATGTCAACATTTATTGCCAGGGTATTATAAGCAGGGCCATAAGCCATTACAACGACGCGACAAAAACCAAGAAAAAATCCCAGACAAGTTCGACTGTCGAAGGCTCGTGGCGTTTGTATCTAAGCGTTGGCAGTGACAGGGGAGCATCCAAGCACAACGAGGCCATCTGTGACATATCATATAAAGTTACTGATCAAGCACTGTAAAATGCATCGAGGAATACCACGCACTGTAGTTGTTACCGGAGCAGCAAATGGTCTGTTGAGAGCTGCAAGAGGCAAGGGAGGTCAGTACATTGTGCTCTTGCAGACTTACAGACAACCTATGCATACCAAGAGTTCACCCCAACGCAGTTAAGGCCAACATCAGCGACCAGGTTGTCGATATCGACGCCGAGCAGGCCAAGGAGATTTTTGGTTCCCGTGGAGAGGGCCTTGGAGTTCTCGGTGTTTTCGCCTGTGCATCAACCGACCACGATCAGTCGAAGACTTCGAGCTCGGGAACGTGCAACTCACAGCATTGGACGTTGCCGGTGTTGCACGGTGAGCCATCGGTCCTGCGAGCGGGCGTGGCTGCCGCGAGGCAGGCTAGAGCGAGGGTGACGAAGGCGAAGCGCATTTTGAGAAGGTCGGTAAAATCAAGTGATGGAACTGGCTGCTGCACGAGAAGGGCTGCTTGAATGAGGAGTACCAGCACGATTTTTGTGAGTTTTATACTGCTCTTCGAATGAATACTACCTGCCTGAAGGGGACGTCGCTGAATCGAGACCCATCAAAGTAAGTGTAGACGCCGCTAATTTTTTTTATGGTTTTGCATCTAGTCTCCGAAGACGCGCAAGATTGAAAGCCACACCGTAATGCAAATTGCCTGATTCCTGCTGCGTTGGAGGCGGTGTGCCAAAAGGGCGGGATCAACTGGATGATAGAGTACGTGAAGCTTCAAGTTTCAAACTTCAAGGATTGCTGTCGTCCAGGCATACCTCTCAGAGGGCAGAATAAGTGCAAGCCTTTCGGAGTAGTGCGTCGGGCCAGCAATGAGGGCATCTGAAATTTATTGGATCCATTAATTAATTTTGGAAACGAGGTACGGAGCTCATTGTCTTATAAGCTCGCTTACATTTGTCGAGGAACGTTTGATATAAAGCACGTTGCACGGCATTCAGTCCTTCATCGATTTTAGCCTGCAAATGGATCTAGAAGATATCTTACACACCTCTAGAATGGGGTCCTTACAATTTGGAAATTACATCAATCCGTCAAGTTTATTCTCCATCTAAGGCAATAAGAATTAATGAACACCTTCCACCGATACCGTCGCTGAAAAGCCAGAAAAGAACGATCTGGATCGCACGGCTGGGAGGAAGAGCTGCCAGCAGTCGCTTTGACTTGCCTCTGCCAAGCCCGCCACCGAGCAGAACACGTCCGCGCGAATTCGGGATGGGGCGCCACTGAATCTAAACACGCCACGAAGGTCGTTTCCACACAAACGGCATTGATACATGTATAATTGTGGTGTTTATAGGGGTAATTGTTCCATATTCCCGGTACATGGTTATAAATTAGATAGCGCGACTTGCAGGATGTACCATTTGCCCGTCTATATGTATGGGGGTCCCAGGGCTGTAAGGATGACGTTGTTCAGTAAGCGGTGCTTCGTGTAAGCAAGGGGATATAAATACCGTTCCTGAACACGCCCAATGTGAATTCTACGACCAAAAGTAGCACACCACCTCCTGGTGCTAACCGCAGTACTTTGGGAACGAATCCTTTGTACAACGCGGCCACTCCTTCCTCCCTTGCAATCGTTACAATAGCAGGGTATGTCCAGTTGTATTTCGGCACCACGCCGGGTATCTTTTCCGAGCCCTGGATACGAGACTTTACAACCTACAAAACAAGGTAAGTTGGTACATTTGAATAGTGGGAAGAGAAGGAAGACGTACGTCGAATCTAAAGAAAGTTTGGGTTATGTGAGAATTTGCAACTGACACGGCGACGGGGCACCCAAAGGCTAAAATTGGAGATAAATAACTTACGGGGTATTGAGAACTGTTCCAGCAAATCCACCGACGGCACCAGAGACAAAGTTGTTGAAGAGCTCAGCTTGTGCGCTCTATTGGATCGAATGTGAGCATCGGTACATAGATATCGCGGCCTACTTACCTCAGGTTTAGGAAGCATGGCCTTGACGGAATAGATGGATCCGAAGTATCCGCCGTTCCAATAGACATGTCTATTCGACAATACTTAGTGCGGCAAATACGAAAGCTGCTTTGATGAACTTTACCTCCAGAAAGTCGATTCCATGCCTGCATAAAGACCCAACACTCCATTTTTCTGGACAACCTGTTTTACGACGTCGATCGGGCCCTTGTACGTGCTATTTTTGTCTTGCAGCCTGAGGGTATACTGTGAGTAGAGTCAGTAGATACTGATTAATTGGCTTACTTGATTTTCACGAGCTCGAACGGCACAACAACGAAGCTTTCCTGTAAACAGGAAGTAAGATACATTATTACGTGTTGCTCCGTACGGGTGGCTCACGGTCGCTCCGGCACTGCATCCAGTAAGGATTGACAGGTTTTGGTTCATTTTCTTTTCTCCGGTAAGGTCCAAGAAAGTTTTGCCCCAGAAATCATTGGCAGCACTGTGGGTTCGTATACGTAAGTTTTGACAAACGAATGTGTGGGTATTGAACACTGACAATTTAACGGCACGCTTAGGTGCCTCCAGCATGAGAGGGGGAACAAGACCTGCATGAATTTTGATTTATTATGGTTCGCATTTGCAATGAATGATTTAATGACCTCGATAGAGACGACCGGCGCTTCAAACATTGTTTAGTAGACGATGAGATCGGCACAATTACACTCACCCCTCTTGTTTGACAATATTTTTGAACGTCCCCACAAGACCAAACTGCGACTTCCCAGTCTCCAGCTGCATACGCGTCTTGACCTGGAAGAAAACACATGAACAAGTGCCTCGTGTGAGTTGCAAGCGTGAAGACGTACGACATCTACAGGCGCCTTCGTTTAGCAAGATAAAACCAAACTTTGAATACAAACTCACCGAGTGGATAAAATGTCAGAATTTCCGAGATACCAGCAATCGCTCCGGCGGCAAAATTGGCCACAAAAGGCAGGGCTAGAGCAGAGAGATTGCGTCAATCAGTCGATCAAGTAAAGGTTCCCCTGCTGATCAGCGTACGTTTTGGCTTGTGTTCGGCGGACATTTGGGGAGACGAGTGCAGAGAAATAGAGAGAGGAAGAGGAAGAAGGAGGAGAGGGACGGGACGGAAGAAAGGGAGATCCGCGCTTAGAGCGTTCGGGCGGACCTCTACGGCGGATTTATCGGCTAGTCACTGGGGGCCGTGACCGACGTGACACCTGGTGTTGGACGCATGTCGCTGTAGCCGACCAACCACCTCGATGAGCGATGGTGTATATCCAGTCCTGGCAAGAGTTCCAGGATGCAGCCGAGTCGCTCTACTCAAAATCGCCAAATAATGTACGTGTCACGTTGAAGATCCGAGGCGGCTGGACTGACTGCTTGGGAACAGACGCGTTACTGCGTCAAATGGAAATCATCAGAGGGCAAACTGGTGCTGAAGATTACGGATGACATTACAGTGCGTGTTGCGATCGTAAAAGCAGAGAGCAGCCATTAATGTTCTCGAGCAGTGTCTCAAGTTCAAGACCAATTCTTCGATCTTTCTCAATCGCTTCGAGAATTTGAATCTCTCCTTGATGCAGAAGATGCAAAACTACAAAGCTCCTTCGGCTTTGGCTGCGGCCTCCGATCTGTCTCCGCCAGCTGAGAACGTCCGCGGAATGAGCCCCGTACCCCCGCAGGCGGCCGCTACGCTACCGACTGCTTCGACTGCCGGAGGCGTGAAAAAGAAAAAGCCCAAGAAGAAAAAGTAGCAATCAACCGCGGGTATGATAGTCTGAAGGCGGCCGAGGGATATAATGGGCATCAGCATACTCTGTCATGATCATCTCCTGGTAAGCAGGCCGTATCTTCAGGTCCCTATACGTCTCACCTGTATTATAGATATCTGTTTTGATGTTTACTATAGATCGTGAATTGCTATTTTGCGGACATGATTTTATCTGTGTGGGCTCAAACTACGTATGGGGCAATGGACTATGCTTCGACTATTCCTGCGTCAACTTCAGCAGCATGACTTATGCTTCGCGGCAAGCTCTCTCCCGACCATCATGTCAAAAGTTGTAAAATGCTAGCCTGATTGATATATCTCGAAACTACTTCACGACGCAAACGTCGGAGATTCTACGTTTTATCTCCCTGTGACTACTTTTGCCGACTTTCTGACCCGCGCTGGCCTATTCCTAATCATCTTTCTTGACAATACAACGGCTCTATCAATCTGTTTTTATTCATACTCTCTGTTCTTGGATCTATCTTTCGGCAACGTCAAACTTGACTTTCGTAACGATCGGCCAGCGGCGGATGCGACTTTCTGTTAGAAATCTAAAATACATGCTGGATACCCTCGAGATTTCCCTGATTATTGGCTCTAAGGTCCTGGAAAGACTGGGAAAATATCATTTACTCCGTACAAAATTCCCGCCAAGTTAGCCAGCCTTTCTTGGGCATTCGCTGCGCTCCGAGCCGTTTATCAGACTCACGACGATGAAAATCCACGCAATACAATCCCCCGCAATACATTTCGCTATTCTGCGCTTACTCTTCCTGTGGGGTAATATATTCAACCAAGAACATTAGGATAAAGTGCCTTCAAACCACTCTCACCGTTTTCTGATGCCAAGTTCCTAACAGATAGGAACTCATTGCGACAGTGCACTTGCGGAAACGACAAAACACCGTTCAGCTCGCTCAATGATTCTGTATTACTGAAGTTGACATTTGGTCTTGCGCAGCAACAAGTCTAGGTCGCTTCGAACAGAACCGTCAGAGACTGTCAGACGGCTTTTTAAGAGCGTCCTATCGAACATCTGCCAGCAGGATCTTTGACCTATCTTTATACATTCGTCAAAATGCTCCATGACCTTAATAACCACACGGAGTGCGGTCTACCTTCTAGCTTCTCTGTCGAAAATAACGCAGCTTGGGGCTGACCTAGTTTTTTTTTGGTGGTGAACACCAGTGAACACCGCGCGCTCCGGGTCGGCAACTCCAACAGCCGGCGGCCGCATGCCCCACGCGCCGTCGCTGTCGACAGGCATGCGCCTCCTGGCTGAGCGCGGCGCTGCATAAGTAACAATGACATGACTGCGGATCCTTATCCATTACTTGAATCCATTATCCTCGGCAGGGTCACGCCTGCGCGTTGCATAAGGCCTTGCGAAACGCGTATCTCGATGGAGAAGGGAAGCGCCGCGCCGCGCGAGTGCGTGTGCGTGTGCCGCTGGGTCTATACATTGCAGCTTTTTTACGAGTGAGACGCTGGGAGACGCATCAAAATCAGAAAATGTTCTATCGAGCACGCTCTGACGGCGCGCAGCAGCTGTGTGCGGCACCGCTTTTGCCAGGGCGATCAGCCATGCTTATTTTCCACACCGCAGCAGCGCGGTGCGGGGCAGGCCTCTGCTGCCACCTTTGGGTGCGAACGCCTGCTGCGGATTGTGCCGTTACTGCAGCGCGTAGAAGGTAATTTCGCGCCCTCCGTCCCTGACGTGTGCGACCGTGCCAAGACGGAGTGCGCGCGAAAAACCCACACAGACTACACGCTGGAATGGAACACAGAATCGTGTAATTGTTTTGGCGATTTGCAGTGTCCACTGCCTTGCTGTTCGTTGAATGCGTGGACAAGAAAATTAAATGCTCTGCGGTGGAGCACGTACTTGGCGGGAGTGCACTGCTCTCTATTTTTTTTTCATAGAATTCTTGATTCTCCTTACTTTACACCGTGTTGGGAGGTATATCTAACAGAGAACAGGGACGCTTAGACGAGGCGCTGGTGTTCCGTGCTCAGAAATTCCGTAAGGACGCGTCTGCCACCGGCCTCATTATGGCTTTTGATGCCCAAGGGTGATTAGATTAAAACAAAATGTCCGTAAATCTGTAGATGAACTTGAGATGAGCGTGTCCATTTTGTGTACATAGATAACTGTATTAAAATAATCTCTTTCTTCTTGAGCAACTAATTTGGATGATTTTTCCTTTCCTACACCCCGTTACTATTACCAAGTACGCACTAAGTGGAAATCTGACTAGGCTTGTTACATATAAGTCAATTCTAAGGACATGGGTAGGCAATAAGCAGGTTGCCGTGGGCTTCTAAATTTTTAAACAACAAAATTGCGCTGGGCATGGAGAAATAGTCATTCTCTTAGTTAGTAATCAAGTCAGCTCGCTTTCCCGACCCTTCAGCACGCTGCACGCTTTTTTCTCATCGCCGTCCCTATGAGATGGTTTCCCCACTTTCGTCGCCAATGAGTCTCTATTTTTAGAAATGTAGGGACCTTCCAAAAATAGGCCGAGGACGACATTATCGCTGACAGCCATTGATAGTTTCTGAGCCCGAAAGAGGGCGAGTGTCGCACAGCCCAAGCTCCGGTTAATTAGATATCGCGGCGGGTATGGTGTGCTTTTGTTGACTTTTGTTGACGGTTGGACATGGTCATTTCGTCTACCCACTCCCTTGGAGCGAACGTGAGAGGAAGTACAGCAAAATAGAAAGTGCGATGCAGTAATGATATGATGAATAAACATGGGGGCGTAAAGTATGAGCGTTGGTAATACAAAAAATGCCGTCTACATACGCGGAAGAAAGCTGCGTACGGCGCACCGTGCAGAGGTGGGGCGTATGTGGTACATACACGCACAACGGGCCAGGGCTTTCATCGCATACGCGACATTTTTAGAATAAAATTACATGTGCGCATGTGCCGGCGCAGACCCGGGTCTAGGACGCCTCCTCCCGAAGGTGCGTGATCTCTGTAGGCTGCGTTTCACTGCTATCTGCAGCCACAGATCGGGCGGACGCCCGTGACCGCGGCCGTGCGGGGGGTGCTGGTTGGAGCAGGGGCACAAGTTCCGGGGCTGGCGCTGCGTTGGGAGGCTCTGTACCCACGGGGACTGCGCTGTGAGAAGGAAGTTCTGCTCCCGCAACTGGCGGGGGGAGCGCACCTTCATCGACGTCATCTGCGTCCGCATGCAAAGGCGGCGGTGGAGGCAGTGGGTCCAGGTTGAAGGGCGGCGGTGGGATCATGATGTCTTCGAGTGGGGGCGGCGGTGTGTTCGGCGGGATGTCTGCGTATGACCGCTGTGTCGATCCAAATGCAGCAGCCGGCAGAACGGCCAATAAGGTGGAGTTATTGTGATTGGTCGCGAGTGCGACCATGTATGTGGGCGGGTCCTGGGGTATCACTGTGTCCGGGAAATATCTCGGGACGAAGGGCGCAGGGCCCGCCATGTGTGGTGAATCGTCGGAGGCATTCGTGTGGAGCGATTCGTGGTCGCGGGCTTCTCTTTTCGCGGCCAGGTGCCGTCTGCGGATGATGCTGAGGGCGAGGCCTAGGGAGAATAATCCCAAGACGCCGACGCTGCCGCCTACGGCGGCTGCAAAGGTGTCAACGTTGTGTTTTTTGGTGTTTCTGCAGGACGTGCGAACGTCAATAATTCGTCGACGAGGAGCCAGCGATAAACGAATCGCCGACATTAACACGATTCGATGCTTACGGGTCAGCCGTCGGGCTTGGCGAACTCGTTGGGGTGGTGGAAGCTTCCGACTCCGTTGTATAGACTAGGTGGTCGAAAACGAATGTCGAATTATCGCCGAGCTGAACAACTAACTGGTGGAGTCCTTCAACGAGCCCACTTTGAGAGAAAATGAGCTGTCCAGGAATGGAAGTTGTCGCTGGATTGGATGCGACGACAGTGGGGGTTGCGACACTGTCGACAAAAACAGTTATATTCATGTCCGACGACGTTTCATTCACGCCTATAGCTCTCGGTAATTGGGCAGCAAACAGGTACACGGCCGAGCCTAATAAATCAGGCATCGTAAGGCACTGTCATGGAAGGCCACATTATTCGCACTTGCCGGTAAAGTTATACGACAATGTAACCGTTTGGTTCGCGGGCACGTCGTCGGTATCCAGCCTTTGAACCAAGTTGAACGACCGCTTGCTTCCTTTCGACTTATGAGAGTCCGGGTCTGAGTCGCTTGTCTCGTCAGGATCGGGCGCTGTAGTTGTCGACGGTGGCGTTGGGGGAGAGGTAATCGCATTTGCGACTTGCCCACTTGATGTCGGCAATGAAGGAGTCGAAGTGCTTGGAAGAGATTTTGTAGTTGTGTGGTCATCGCTGTCGGGCCCGATTGATATTGGATTTACTCCTTCGTGGAATGAGGAAGAGAGGCCAGGATTTAGACATGTCGAGCACAAGTTCGTACTCGAAAACCACCACTCTTCTGGCTGGTATAGAATAGCTGGGTCTGTGTCGGCGACAGTGACATTGACCGCCTGAACAAGGTGGCGAGCCTGCAGCCAATAGGATAGTGCAATCGCAAAACGCAGTAATGTGCGCATCCTGATTATTGTTCTGTCGAAAAAAATAAGATGAGTAGATGCACAGGTATCAACGGGGAGAACATACGACATAACAAGTCGTGTAGGCAGCGACAATCCCCAGTGACTAGCCCAATGTCGTCCAACGAGATAAGACAGAGACGAAAGCAAATGGGAGGGGCGTGAGAGGGGGGCCTCATCTGAGCTAGGCTAAGCCAAACTAGATAAAGGAGATCGTCCGACCGTATTTGCCCACGCGCCAGATTATCCGGGAATGGGGATCGCAGAAGTCTCGGGGAAGCGATGAGAACGAAGAGCCCGGGGGGGCTCGTGGTATTTTTGCACCTTAACGGCCAACGCAGATTGCCGGAAACCAGACTATGGGCTTGGTGCCAACTTGGTACACATCGCTGTTCCCACAAATTCACCTTATTGGGTACCATTAGCAGACGTCGAAAAGGATGTAGCAGATTTCAGTGTTGGCGGTAACAAACCAGAAAACAAACGTTCGACTTGAACATATGAATTGAACATGTGACTTCATTTATAATCGCATCTAATCGTTGCGCCTCTTGACAGTGGACATTGACCATCTTCATGGCCCTGCGACGCTACACACAACCAGCTGACGGAACGATACCCATCCAGGCTCTGCTATACAACGACGAAGAGCTGTTTGCCACGCAGGATAATGTTGGCATATACGATGGGTAAGTGCACCACCGATTTGGCCGCAGTGCCTCATCCATGATATATGTTTCATCCTTCAATTGAAATAAGCAGCTCACAGAAGTCTTTGGACCATCAGAATGGAACCGTCCACATAACCAGCCATCGTCTATTCTACATCGATTCTCAGAGACCAGGCAGGAAGTCATTTGAAATGGCATTGTCGTGTATTTCCAAGACAGAGCATTATGCAGGGCTCTTGTATTCGTCGCCCAAAATCACCTGTCATCTTTCTGGTGATCCCGTTACTTCGGGCTCGCATGAGCGGGGCGCTACACATGCCCAATTCGACAGTTGGGAATGTGAAGTCTGCGCGTACCGAAATCCGCCAGGGCTCAGTCCGACCGCGGCTCGCGTCTGCGCTTTATGTGGTGTTCCTCGCACGGCGGTGCCGCCTTCCACTAATTCGGTATTATCGCATCACCTGTCGACCTCCCTTCCGTCTTCCGCACTATCTTCGTCCACAACCCTCGCTCCTGAATTACCTCTGTCTGCTGGCCACAAGAAACCAGTTGCTTGTCCCGCTTGTACCTTTTTGAACCACCCTTACCTGCGGTCATGCGAGATGTGTGCCACCGACCTCACAAAGCAGCCAATGGGTGAGTACCGCTCTGAGCCATCATCGCGCCCCATCACTCCGGACCCCGACGATGGTGATGATGATTCCGCCAAAATGATGAGGGTCAGTTTCCGCAAGGGATGCGACAAGCACTGTTATGCCGTGCTTAAACGCAGCTTGAAGTCTAAGGCATGGGAGGTATGTTTCTACTTACAGCTAATTAACGCACAATAGCTGACCCTCGTTCCTGATTTTGCTACAATTATAGGGAGCTAGCCCTGGTTTTACCTCCCTCAGCGCCGTTAATAGCACGGATCCTGATAATGGAACTACTGGTGGAAGGTCGGGGATATGTAAGTACACTCGAAAAAAAAAACAGGTAAAAGCACTTATTTTTATCGCCTTTAAAATAGCGGGTATTCTCAGGACGGTGGAAACCTCTGCCAAGGGTAGGGAAACTCACATGCGAGACGCACTGCAGGATCTTGAGGCCCTGATGGTGAAAGCCAAAGATATGGTGAGGCTCGCTGCGGAGCTCAACGAAAAGTTGACAGCAGCAGCTGCCGTCGCGCCTGTATCTACTACCGACGCAGAGTCTGGGAAGGGCTTGGCAGACTCACAACCCGAGGAGGCCACCTTCATCCGGTCGTCGCTATCGCAGCTGGGCCTGCAAATAAGCAACACACCCGTCACCTTGGACATGATGAAGGACGAGCGGGCGTGGTTTGACGAACTCGCACGTGAGCTCGCCGGCGTCCTGCAGGGCGCTCCTCACACCCGGCGCGACAATATTATTACTAGCGGTATGATGAAAAACCGTGGCATCATCGCCCTTGATGAGGTTTGGGGTGGGTGGAACCGCGCCAGAGGCGTAGGTGCGTGGATCCGCGGAGTTAGAATTATATCATAATAAGGCGCGCGTCGCGCAGCCCTCATCCCCCCGTCTACGTTTCTGCAGGTTTTGCCGCACCTTAGCGCTCACACAAGCCCCACCATTCGCCACCGCGCGTTCGCGTCTGGGCTCAACGTGCTTCACACCCCACCATACACGACGGCGGCCTTCGCCGCGCGTCTATCGGGTTTCCTTGCGATCTCGGGTGCGAAGACGACGCTTGAGATCTCACGCGAGGAGCAACTCACCGTCGCGCTCGTCACGGAGATGATTGATGCCGCCGAGCAGGACGGTGGCGTCTGCAGAGACGACAGTAGTGCCGCTATTGTGGGTGGCGGGAGCGGCACGGGCGTAGAAGTGCGCTGGTGGACTAATATTTTTGTAGGATATATTTGGGACGGACAGGAAAATTGATACGGTCTAGTCCAGTTGTTGTGACTATGAATGGCGCTTTACCGTTCCAGCGGTCGGGTGTGTGCTTTGGCGCTCGCAGATCTCAACAAATGCGTAGCGTGGTACGCCCAGCGAAATAGCTGATGTCGATTTGTTTGATATGTATGTAGGAAAGTCATTATGGAGCGCTACCCCGCATTCACCCAAGTATCTCATGATTGGGCAAGTGTAATAGCCCCATTGAATAAAATCCGACGCTGCCTTGATTGGGAAAGATCCCATTTCTAGTCATTGAAATGCAGGTTAACATCTAAACCCTTGGTGCTACTCGTCATATTATTCTCAAGCTCGTATGTGAGTTTCACCTATCGTCCAAGGGCGCTGATTCGTCCAGTGCACATTTAAATTGATAAACCTGCTCTACTTCTTGGACCCTAATCTATGTAGAAGCGGCGGCGACTCCACGGTGCGTTGATGCGAGCGCCTGGCTTTCATATAACCGGTCGAATTGACATGTCGGTAGACACGCGACCTCTCCGGCCCAGTGGGGGCCGTCCCCATCTACCAATAGAAACCGCACAAATGACAGCCATCTCCTCACTCGTAGGCTTCTGCTACCGCACCCCAGTGCGCTAGCCACATGGCCAATCGCTGCGTTTGTAGGCGCGTTCACTGGCGTGTCACTGCGGGGATTGGTCGCCCAGCGCCCATTGAGTCAGACCAAAGAGCCTGCAATTGATACCAGCGAGCGTGATTGCCGTCGGTCCAAGTCCATGGGGAGTCCTGCTGCCTTCCAGGCCTCATACCCACCAATAATATCGGTCGTATTCAAAAGTCCAATTTGGTGGAGGGAATAAGCAGCCAGACTAAAAGGCGCACAAGAACATCAGCGCCGATGCCCCGTCTGTTTATTAGCCTAACCAGCACGGCCACCCACCTCGATGTATACCCCTCTTGGCAGAAGATGATGATCCGCAGGTCGTACCTATCCGCGATTGTGAGGCGGGAAGCGCACCGCGGATCAAAGCGCCATTCAAGCACATTGCGCTCGATAATGAGCGACCCATGGATGCCGCCTTCAGCCTCGCGCTGCGCCTGCGGGCGGATGTCGACGAGGAACGTCGGCGCGCCGACCTGCGACTCACGCAGCTCCTCGAGCGCCTGGACAGGCGTGATACGCTGCAGGCGCGCGCGCGCCTCTGCAAGGATCTCGTCGATGCCCCGCGTGCCGGGCGGCGGGAGCAGCGGGTCTATCGGCGCCCGCGCGGCCTTGCGCACGACGTCCCACAGCGCGTCTTCGTCGTAGGGCGACACACCGAGGTCCTGCACGCTCGCCACCCAGAAGTCGCCCGCGCCCTCGTTCGCGACGGAGATGATGCGGCCGATGAATTTGGAGCTCGCGAGGAGCACCGCGCGCTGCACGTAGTCCGCCGACGAGCCACAGATGATGAGCGTGCTTGCCTCAGACCGGGCGGACTGCGTGGTCGTCGCGACGGCAAAGAGGTGCTCGTAGAGCGTCAGCTGGTCACTGAGGCGCACGGCGACTTGCCGGATGAATTCTTCATCCTCGCTCTTCGACATGACTAGGCGCACACCGATGCGCACGCCTTCAGTGGGTGTTCAACAACTGGCGTATGTGAAAGAGGCACGCCACTCACCGTCCTGTACTTTGGCCTTTGTGATAGTGTGAACCGCTATCTCTTGTGCTACTTGATCCCGCACGTCGTCTAGAGTGCGCAGCGCTGGAGCATTCCTCGGAACGAGCGCAGTTTCTTGAACAACGGAGGCGGCTCCTGTAGTGCTACTTCTGCGGGACTGGGCTGACGGACTCTGAGGTATAGAGGTTCTGAATCCTATCATGGCCGACACGGTATGCGCGGTTGTAATTGGACTGAGAGTTCAATTTCACTATGGGTGTCGCGGCTCCGAGGACGCGACCAGAAATTCCACCTCGTATAGGATGTAAGTCGGAGACTGCAACTTGACAGGAAAGATTTAGATGCCACTCAACACCGAACGCGCACTGCTGATCATCTGATACGAGACGCGCCATGAGGCGATTAAGTTTAGGGGTGTCGTGATTTTGCCCCTTTGGTCAAGCGCTGTGCCGCCGCTCATTGGGCTGATCACAGAGGTCTCTGCTTTCATAGTCGATTTGGTATGTGGGCCACGAATTATGGTGATCAACTTGATATATTGTTCGGTGCATTGTATGTGCCATGCGATCGGAATTTACCCACTGATTTGTCGAAAACCCGTTTGGTAGGATCAGGGCGCGCGAAGATAAACTAGACGCTCGTCTGATTTCATAGACGAATCTAGAATATTATGACAGCAGGGAAATGGAAATTGACGGTGAGTTCCGTTGGGCGCTTGACAGCCACATCAGGAAAACCCAACATTGAACATTGTGCACCATGAAGTACGAATGAGACAAAAACTGTGTGCAATTATGCACTATAATGCACTTTTTCTCCGATTATACATAATAGAACAAATAAGTCAAATAATCCAAAACAAACCAAATAAAACGTATGCACAAATTTGCCTCCACAAATTATGCACTTTTTTGCATTATTGGGCAATACTATGCGTAAAAAAACCATGACCGATACACAAAATATGCATAGTTCTCGGCCCTTTGAATTTTTGCCGCTTGGGCCAAGCGGCATAAAAATATGTGAGCTACGAGTCGTCGCGATGCGACGAGCGTTGACGCCCAGAGTGATAAAAATGACCTGGATCTATTTAGTTTCAAAGCGAACAAGTTTGTTGACGGTAGAAATAGGAAGCGCTATCAGATCGGAAATGCTGTTTTATATATTTTATTAGTGGCCCGCTTACTGGCTCAGATCGTGGGCGTTTGAGCGCGTCCGCCCTAAGGAAGAGACTTGAGGGACTAGGATATCTAGAGAATATTTATTTAGTGCTTGACCGTCCCTGAAGATTTTCAACGGTTCGAGGTGCAGCCGAATCCCGGAACACTATGCCCACATTTATCAGTATAAAGACAGGAGGGAGAGTGCACAACTAAATACTATTTTGATTAGAGAAATTTGCCTGAGTTCCCCTCTCGACACCCGGACATTAATCTACACAAATGGTTTGTCAGATATTCCAGACTTCTGTTTTATGTGCAGATATATCATTAATCGATATTTTGACTGATATCTGGTCGCGCAAGCAGCGCGAACTTCGAAGATATGATATGTCGGTAAGTTCTATTTTTATCTCTGGACGCAGTGGCACGACCGGTCAGCACAAATAGTTAGACTCCCTTGAAGTGAAAGGGAGTTTTGGGTTGGTATCAGAAGAAGGACTAGATATTGTGCATTAAAATCTGATATGACGACCGGAAATTAAAGAAAGCGGGCGCTTATTTCGTATGTCACCGCGGATCTCAGCCAAATCTCAGCTGGTAGATTGCAGACAGCTAGAAACGGTAAGTCTCCATTATATGGATCTAATAAGCGCTTTATTTTGGTTTTGATTGATCAGCTGTTGACCGTGAGCTGGCCATTAGCTGGCCGAGCTAGTTGACAGCGTTTGAGCAGCGACTTCGCGATCCCGCAACGGCGGGCCGCATTACCGTTAGTTGGCAACGGCTTCTGAAGACAACAAACTACGTAGTGGGCTGCTGACTCCTAACCTCCTTGTTGTTGAATTACTCACTCATTCTGCACCGGGACCTCACTCGTAATATCTGAGCAGGACAGATCACCCCGGCCAAGATGTTCAATTCATTTAAACGCCGAATTGTGAGTCCCCCACACAAGTAGCGTAGTCATTGGCTGATCCAAAATCTAACTGAACATCTGAATCGCAGCCCGAAATCTCCATCTTGTGAGCTAGCACCACTACCGTGCCATGATTAGCGTATACTGACCATGTTTTTAGCCATCATCCACACTCGCCGCCCTCAGTTAATGCTCTCAACCTTCTCCGCTCCTCGCTCTCGGGTCCATACCCCCCAACAAAGGAAAGCGCTGCACCGCTGACCTTCAACCTCGAAGTCGTCGAGTCGCCGCCGAACGCCGACCAGCTCAAGACCATCCTATCATACCTCTCCTCCAAACCGCTCAACCCGCAGCTCGTCTTCCTCTCCGCGCACCCGGCGGCGGCGCGTAGTGGAGGTGAGGAACAACCCACAACGACGAAGGCGATCGCGGAGTTGGCGCAGGAGAACCCCCGCGCGCTGAAGTGGCCGATCGTGGTGGACTGGGAGGACGGGCAGGCGAGCGTGGGTGATGTGGAGGGCGTGCGCCGGATGCTGGAGACGTTGCGCCGACGGCGCGACGGCGAGCTCCCGGAGGAGGCGATAGAGCAGCCGAAGGGGTGGTTCTTCTAGGGCATGGTGCGCGACTCGGCGCTGGAACTTTTGAAGGGCATGTCTCTTTATGTATTTTTAAAAAATTCTCCACCGAAAATGCTGTACAATTTCACTAGAGTTTGTTTCCAGCTGCATCGATGAATGCATGCCTTCGTCGCTGGCACGTCGTGGTTTCTTTAGGGAGGAAATATGTTGGGGGAGACTCAAACTTTACATAGCGCACAATCAAATATTTAACACCGGTAAGTAGCTACAAGCCAGCTCACTTATATTTTCTTTTTTGAACCCATGATTCAATAAATATGGGCTCTACGTATGACAAGTCCACGGTTTGGTAGCAAAGTCCTTTCATTGACCGACAACTAGATATAAATCTAAACAAGATCTTTGTCGATGTTCTCTATATTGTGTAGATATCACACCAATTAATTATCAAGACTTTTCTCGTTGATACACGTCTGGTCGAAGATACGGAAGTAGGCTCTATTTTTAGCTGTCGAATCCGCAGTGGCACGGGTGCTCACCACAAATGGTTAGACCGCCTTGTGGGGGAAGTCCGGCGGCAGGGAGCTTTAGGTGGAGATCAAGAGAAGGGCTTTTATGCGAAGATATTTTGCGCATTAACCTCCGAGAGAACCACCGGAAATTAAAACATACTGGGCGCTTATTTCGTACCATCATCGCGGGTGTGCTGTGAATTGAAGACCGCGAAAAATAGTAATTTTCTATCACTTTATAGCAGTATTTAACTTCTGTTTTGCACGACGTATCAAGTTTTTCACTAAATTTTCGGTGATTGGCTGTTAGTTGGCCGAGCTAGAACCGTTTGAGCGCCGTTGGCGGCGCGCGATGGCTGCTCTGAGTCCGGGCCGGGGTTGCCGCTGGTTGGCAACAGACGACGTAGTGATGGCCGCGCAACTCTCGACTTGCTCTCGACCTCCTCCGCTCAGCCTTCGCTGCGAAATGCAACTAGACCTTTATCCGAAAACTGAAAACAACGCGAACTGCTTCAGATGGGATTTTCAACTATATTAAAAGTCAAGACTGTACTCTCTACTCGAGAATCGGGGTCACCAGATCGTTGCGTCTCCACTCGTGAACTTTCTGCTACGTTGTGATGCGTCGCATTGCCCGTGCTGCACTGCCCAGCCTTCCAGCCACTCAAGACAATGAGCGCACTCGCTAAACGACCTCAGCATCCTACGCGCGTGGGCCCAAACCCGCCGGCCAAGAAAACCGCTCCCCCACTCACCGTTGACCTCGAAGTCTCCTGCGCCCCGCCAGACGCCCACCGGCTTAGAACCATCCTCGCGTACCTAAAATCCAGGTCGCACATCGCAGTGCATTCCTTCCTCACGCTGCTCCCGGGGGCGATGGCGTCAAGAGGACGTGCTTTGCGTTCCTACCGGAGCTGAGGCGGGCCCATGGGATCGTCAGGCGAGCGTGAGCGATGTGGAGGGGGCACATATGGAAGATGCTGGCGAGACGGCGGCGCGGGCGCGATCAATCTCCGGTAGAGGCGGTGGAGCAGCTGAAGAAATGACTCTTCTGAGTTCCATCAAGGCCTGGCGCGCGGCTGGACGTGGGGCTTTGGAGAGCGTATGTTTCTCTCGTATGTTTTCCTTCTCTTCTCCGTGGAAAGAGCCATGTAATTTACCCAAATTTCATCTCCAGCCGCGCCGCTGGACGTCACGTTTGCCGAGCCCGTCGTGGTATGTGAGATCTGCGCAGACGTGTCTAGATTTCCCTCCCGCGATGGCGGCCTCTCGCATATACGCATGGCTTGGGCGCGGCGAACTGCCGTGCTGTAATCTGCTGTGATGCCGAAGTGATGTCTTTGATAAGTACGTGCGCAAAGAAGCACTGGAGAAGCCTGCGTACTTGCAGAGCGGGTTCAGGCGTGAGATCGCGTGCGGTATATTTGTATACTTATTACTGGCGCCGCTGGTCCCCCAACTTTTCCTAGGTTCACGGGTCGGAGGGTTTTTTGATTTCATGGTGTGTCGTTTTAATTCCCCAGTGGAGACTCGCTAATTGAATCCCCTGTTTTTTAGGGTGTTAATTTCCAGTGACATGACATGCAGCATGAAAGAGAAACCTTCTTTTTGCCTGCGGCGGAGACTGCCAGTGACAAACGTTCCCCTGGAAGTTAGCGACGATGTGGGTCAGTGTGCTTCCTTCTGAAATGTGTTATGATTTGTCATGCCCCAGTACCCAAGGAACCTCAAAAGAACTGGACCGACACAACGTTCAAGAGTATTCATACCAAGACAGAAGCGCCGAGAGAAAGTATTGTCCGAAAATACTCTATTCGAAGACTTGTATGCGCTTTTATAGCGCCGTAGAGGGCCTTCAGTTAACCAGCCTCTGTAGGTGAAAAATCCGATTATTCTCCAATCTTTCAGCTCGCTGTTTGCGCTTTGCCGACTGTCATGCAATTCCCAACAGAAAGTGATCAAAAAAGGCGAATTGTTCACTTAACCCCTCGGGAATTCTCCTACGAGGCACGGGCCTAGGCTCTCTCTTGCCAATAGGCAATGACAAAGATCAACCAAGACTGCAACGTACATACGTTCTATCACCCAGGCCGCCTCAAGGTCTGTGAATTGTATCACCGCTAAAAATAATACCAGTGGGTGCATGGATGTATGCGCTGCGACGGGGGCATTTTTCGAGATACACTGCGCAATCGGGAGATAACCAACGACGAGAGTGGGGGGGAACATTCCTGCTTCGTGCGTTCTTTGACCTTTCTTTGAGGTGATACGCAGGCGTTCGCTGGTGTGGTGGTACACAAGTATATATTTTCCCTGACAGTTTGACGTGCCTTTGGCTGTCCGCCATGTGAGATTGACGACGGAACATATCCCGAGCCCCGACGTGCCGCTGGGGAATGCCGCTGGAGCGCGCACAGAGCCTGTTGCAGATCTCCGTCAATCACAAATGTACGTGTTAGACTCAGGTATGCTCGCGGCGGCGATATGTGGAGATACCTGCCACGCCGAAGCCTGTCAGTGGGACAGCTGGTCCTAACGGGATGCTTCTCGAGACCAGCCAAATCGTTCGAGTTTGCAATTGGGGGACGCCCAGTGATGTGCGGCGCGCTAGGGAACGAACATCAGAAGGGCGTGTCGTTGCAATTGAGTCGGGGGCATGCATGCACCCTGAGATGGAATGCAGCCGAAGTGAGCATCAGCGGGAAGCGCGCTTTTTCGCAGAGGCACCAGGCCCAGACCAGCTTGACAACGTCGCGCGCATTCCTCCTCTGCTTCTCCCCACCACATACCCCGGTGGCAGGGCCCGCGTCCGCAATGCCCTCCTCGTCCCCGCCCACCGCGTCCCGCCCCGACGAGCACATCGACGAAATCGAGGTATGCCCGCCTTCTCCGCCGCGCAACTTTATATAGATAATTACGTTGCCCCGTCTCGATCAAAGGCTGATGATGAGTACTCCAAGCTGCCGCGTCTTGGACGGCGCGACTCGCACATCATGCCGCCTGGAAGACTGCAGGTCATCTCCCAGCTCCACCCGTTCTGGCGCACGAAGTGGGGCTACGTGGTGATCGTGCTGGCCGTGCTGGCCGTCGTCGGCGGCATTGTCGGTGGCGTTATTGGCGGCAAACGAACCGGTGGAGGAGGGGGACCGGCGACGACGACGAGCGCGAGCGCTGCATCGACGAGGACGACTTCTACGGCGACGGCAACGGCGCTGGTGACGCAACGCGCGGTGGCGAGAGCATACCCTGTCCGGCGCGAGGCGCAGCCGGCAACCACCTACGTCACGGCCATTCTCACTCCACAGCTCGTCGTACACGCCGAAGCTACAGCCCAGCCTCCTTGATCATACCTATTCGACGCGGAGGACGACTACGACACATTCGACAACGGCACACACATGGTAGACGGCGTTGGCAGGGCATATCATCATCATATTCAGCGGCGATTTTCGCTTTCATTTGGGTTTTATCGGGTTTTGCGAGGGATATTCATGGCGTTCTATATCTTCTTCTTGGGTTTACGGTTCTCTTGGTTGGGCATACGTACATCGTGCAATTATGTGGTCTGTTTCACCCCTTTTCATGCTTCAGATATATTCAACCTTTTACTCAACACCGACGTGGTGTATCTCATCATGCACATTCATGGACAATTTACTGAACCGCATATATACATGACACTTGCGACGCAACTATACTTTTCAGCTAACACAGCGGACATAAAACTGTCAAATCGATGAGCCGGCCTGTCTGTTAACTCTTGGTTAACTCATGAAAAGTGCTGCTATCAAACTGAGCCGCCGTCACATTCGCCAAGGTCACGCTACACTATCTATTTATTTATTTCATTACCTTTTGATTATCCTTATTAAAAATCTGGAGATTAGTCCACAACGGGATCTCATTCAGTTCTTGTATATGGCCGTAGATGATCACTACGATATTATTCGGTCCATGCTGACCATTGATGAGGACGCGCTTGCGCTGCCTTTCGACACAGATAATACCCCCGCACTCTTCGCCGCTCTCGCCGACGCATCGCACCACCACCGTGACACATTTACCGCTCTTTCTACACTGTTCTATAACGTTTTTATGCTACTCGACTCTTCGGACGATATTGTGCTTGTTCAAATTCGCAGCGCGTTTGCAGGTTCGCCAAGGCGCGACAATTTCTTACGCAGTTATTTTAAGCGCCCGCATACACTACTTATACAAATGCCTCCTGAGTCCCCTTGATCTGGATAATTTGTTTACATTTTATTCTGGTTTATACTCTAGTACATTCCAGATGATTGCCCTCTATTTTGATCCGCATTTACATTACATTTACATACAAAATGTATAACAATTTCACAAAGTAGATATAAAGAAGTGTGGAGAACTTAGTATGCATACGGAGAATACACATAAATATAGAGGATTATGTTTGAATTTCATCTCATCTCTAGTGGTTCAGAGTTCTCTTGAACTTGTATCCTAGTCTCAAATCGACATTTTCTTCTCAGTGCGGCTCGAAATTAACCGCGTAGCTCATGCTCTCTTGTCCTCGTTTTCTGGCTGGCTAGAAGCTGTGTCTCGCAACCCCACGCAACATCGTAGAGCTTCTGCATATACCCTTCGTCCCGTTTTGTTTTATTTGTTCACTCGTTGCCATTAAGTTTCGAACGTAGGACGCTAGCTAGATCATCGTTAAACTTCATGTTTAGATATGTAGGGAACAACAACATAATATAATGTCAAAAAACAGACTCAATGGAGGTGCTTTACCCCGGGAATATCCAACAGCTCCGAAGAGTAGACTCAGCTCTTAGCATCTAAACGTTCTGCGCTAGTACTTACATGTCTATCTCTAAGTGCACCAGTAGTGCAGAAGAGTCCGTTTCTCTTTGCATTTATAAAAATATAATTGATTGTGACAATTTAATCTGTGGCAAGGATTCGACAAAAATTAGTGATTGACAACTTAGTTTTCGGTATGTAGGAATTTCATGACTTGACAGCACGGATTTTGGCCCGATTTGACACCTAGATGTCCGCCGTGTAACTCTGCGGCATCCACAGAATAGTTCCCTTTGACGACTTGACTGACCTTTATATGTAGTCCTTACAACGGTAAAACCTCTTCAATTTCACGCACCGCTGCATATTCCGATCGCAAAAGTGCTCTTCTTTCCTAACCACCACCACCCACCACCCGCAGCCCCTGTGCGTATGCATGCACAAGCGCGCAATCTTATCTTCTAATAGACGAGCACCATCTATGCTATTTACATGGCGGTAGCCGTCTAAAAACAACCGTGCCTGACATGGCGCGCACCGCCCAGCTGCCTGATTGCTGCACTGGGCCGAGCACATCGGAGGGAGAGTGGCCGCACGGGGCCCCTTTCGCGCCCGGAGGCTGTACACCGCTGGGACTTCTTCCACCACTACTACTACTTAGTGTGTCTCGCAGTCGACCAGGAGTCGATAGCCCTTCATGGCCTCACCTTACGACCAGAGCCTGCTGGCGTCGGCGCCCGCTGCGACGCGGGCGCAGATGCAGGTGCGTGCGCTGTTTTCGATTCATCGTTTGATGACTGCAGGAAGCTGATCAGTCCTTTCTTAATGTGCATCTAGGACGGGTACAATCCCGACATCCTGAACGAAAAACCGGTCGCGCCCACACCGCCCGCATCAAACTCGCGACAGAACCTCGAGGCGTACGGGAACGGCAATGGGAGCACCCCCGCGCTCGCGACGTACGCCGCCCCCGCGAAGACGCCGTTCTACCGCACGAAGAAGGGGATCATTATCATTGTTGTGGTGCTCGCGGTGATCATTGGCGCCGTCGTCGGCGGCGCGGTCGGTGGGACGAGGAAGAAGAAGACGAGCGCGGCGACGGGGGTTGGCACGGTCTCGGGAACCGGCACTGGCGGCGTGGGTGTCGGCGCGGGGAGCAGCGACAGCAGCAGTAGCACCAGCAGCGCAACGACGACGGCGGCGGCCCCGACGCAAACTAATACCGCCAGTGGGGTGGTCGTGGGCGGCGGGGGGCCGAGTACGACAAATAGCTCAACGCCCGTGGCACCGACGCCGCAATCGCAACAAGGAGCAGTACAGGTGTCGGACTAGGCACGGCGGTGTGTGCGACATACTTCAAAGGACGGCAGGAGATGGGCTCCTCACTGCACCCGCACCCGCGGACTATGGGTGGAGCTGGCAGGGCGCCGCCATCGCCGGTGCTGGAGTCTCCTCTTTCTCGACGATTTCACTTATTCTCTTACGCTTCCCTCTATACGTTCAAGCTAATGGCTTCCAGGATAGTCGCAGATACTCGTATATAACAAGTCCGCACATCTATTATGTATTATGTTTTTCATGTCGAATGCTTTTACTTTCGATGCCCCAGTTCAAGACTCAAGTTGCGCATCATACGATATGAGATAGCGGGGGATGTGCATCGCTAGTGCACACCCTATCCCAATCGATCAGTGAGGCGATGCGCCGCTCATCACGAACGGTGTCAGTCGGCTGATGGGGGATAGGTGCTTGGCTCGCCGGTGCACACCTGCGTATATTAAGATGGGAAGTTCTACTTATTTTGGTCATAGTGGGCTGAAAATCGTTAGCCGGAGAGTGCATAATTAACTGTGCTGTATTTTTGACATTTGTGAGCACTGAGTGCCACTTTCTTTTGAAGGTCGGTCGACGGCCATGCGGCTGCACACCACCCCCGGCGTACTAGCTATACGACATGTGCATGAGTTCTTCTGTATTTAATGAAACTCTAAAGTGCAGTCGTATTTTTGCCATGGCATTGATACGCCAACCTAGTTGTCTAACGGTGCCAGTCTGATCTTCGTCCGATTTGTTTCGCTTTGCTACGTAGATTCAGCGGTACATCTATCGTCTAGGCGTATAATTTTCATGAAGCTCGAGCGGTAGACACATGTCGACGTAACTGTCCATCGATATTCCCATGACCTGAAAAATTAGACGTACTTGTGAGCGGCGCTGTCCAAGGAGATTTTTTTTACAGGGACAATCATGATTTGGTTATTATTTCTGATATCACTGGCAGGCTCGAGACTGGGCATGGGACATGAGGCTGATTGATGGATGCACGCCGCATCGCGTGTTCCGCAAAAGTCGAGGAAAATATTTATGTACATATGCCAGTGCGCGATGAATAAATTATTCAATTCAAGATGGACCACGTAAGTATCGTCGGCCGTGTCGTGAAAGGGAGGTCATGAAACGTTATTCAAATTTCAATGATCAATATCAATACGCAGGGGGATCGTGTCCATTCTCCGGACTCCCGCCCTGCACGCGCAAGCCCGGCTGGGTTTTAGACGCTTCCGCAGAGCTCAGGCTGAGCAACCCGCTATTGAGCGTCGTCCCAGATGGTGCGCGCAGCAGTAGCGCCGCAACCTCGTGCGCGAGCGCCTGCATATTCGCCGGAGACATCGGCGCCGCGCCTCCGCCAGCCGCTGCTGCCGCCGCCGCCTCGCTCGGGCTCTGCCCAAGGCTCGACGGCACGGACCCCTGCCGCGCGAGCCCATGTTGCGTAGCGCGCGGGTGCTGCGCGCCGTCGGGCAGCGCAGGCGGGGGCGACACGCGCCGCGTCGGCACGAGCGGCGTCGTCCACCCAGGCGCGGCCCCGCGCGGGAGCGGGAGTGGCAGCGCGCTCGTCGAGTTGTCGCGCGTCGTCCCATGGGCAGTCGCAGGGGGCGCCGCCTCGCTCGGGCGGCCCGAGTACACAGGCCCCGGATGGCCGTACTGGAAGAACTGCGACGCGTCGCTCATCGGGCGCTGGCCGTGCGCCGTGCGCGCGCGGCTCTGGCGCACGCAGATGACGAGCCCCAGGAGCGCGAGGACGAGCCCGAAGAAGCCGCCCACGACGCCGCCCACGATGGCGCCGACGTGCGTTTTGGTGGTGCTCTCCTGCACAGGGGCGATTGTTGGCGATGACGTTGGTGGGGATGTGGAGGATGCGGGGGCGGTGGTGGTGGTGGTGACTACCGACGATGGGGTGGTCGAGGCTGGGAGGGTAGATGGGCCCTGGTTGGCGGCTGCGCCGACTCCCGTCAGAATAAGAGTAGGCGTTGGCTGGTCGTATATTTTATTTTGCGTGAAATACGGGACTGCGATGAGGTGGAAAGACGTACAGTTGGTGTCCCAGAAACGGCTTCTGCCGCTGATCTAAATTGTTGGTATGCTTCTTGGCTTGGAGGGTTGATAACTCTAAGTCCGAAGACAAATAGGCAGATAAATATAACTGTGAATTGAAGGAAAATGGCCCGTGGAACACTGACCCCACCATCCCAGATCCGCAATGAGACGTAGGCGTTGACACTTGGCAGAAAAACCAGATTGCTACAAGAAATTTCTTCTTCCATGAACTTGATAAATAATCCAGAGGCAGACGTACGTTCGCTGGCATTTGTGACAGTGAGGGTCCAGGAGGACACCGGATTGGTGCCATTAATACCCAAGCCTAACACACCGCTATTGAACCCCCCGGGAAGTGCAACACATGGGGCCGTTTCCGAGCTCTGCGTGACAGTATGGAAACTAGGGATTGCTTTTTGAGCGATGTTTGCGATCGATAAGAAATTGTAATGACATACGGTCCAAGAAACGTAAATGTGACTGTATCGTCCAATCCTGCGGACAGCGTCGGAGGATTGTAAAAGCTTCCCAGCTGTCCCACCGTTATCTAGTAATCCTGTCAAGCTCTGTATTACAGACAAGCCTGCGACTGATCAGACACTCACAGCATGATTCGTCTGCGCAGTGACGAAGAGCACAAACGAACTTAAAACGATAAAGAAGGAGGGCGCAATCTTGGGGGGCATTTTCTACGACGCTACCATCAAGCGACTAGACCGAGAAGGACAAAGAAGGGGCCTTATGCGGGTGGGCATGTCGTGCAGATATGCCTCTGTATTTTTGGAGGCATCAAAAAGTGACGGCACATGCGAAGAGACTCAATGGCGGCACACCCGTTTATAAATAGATGGCGCTTTGACGCCCGGCTGGCGAGGCGATGCGGCATTGCGGGGGGTGTCGCAGGGTATCATCGTATCAGCGGTGGCGCGCGGGAAAGTCTCCTCAAACATGATCAGGGAGTACCGCCACTCCGTTTGTGGGCTACCAGCTCGCAGAGGCTTGTAGCGAGTTGTTGAGGGTAAGCAGAGTTTTTGGACCGTGACTTAACAACAGGGCACCGGAAATGTTTATCAGGATAGTGGAACTGCATCAGACAGAGTGATATAAAGAGCAGACTTTATCTGGACCTGACTGGAAGAAGGGGTGGAGGGCCGTGTTTCTGATAAGATCAAATCCATTCCTTCGTTTGTAAATTGTGGTCCACTATTGCATGCAATGGACACACTTATGGAATTAGGGCGTGCACATAGATGAATACACTACTAGATTGTATAATCTACGGGGCAAACGAAGAGATATCTTTGCGAATGATAAATGTAAAACTCGGGATATAGTGCAGTGAGAGTTGAAGTCGGCGGAAATTCCAGGAGACTGTTCTTTAGGTCCGTCGTATCATCATTAAAGTTAGTGAGATAGTGAGATCTACTTTCAACGCTGAAACATAGTAATTTGTACTCGCCTCGCCAGAGCGGAAGCAAAGAGGCAGCCCAAATTCCCTCTGCCTTCAGGCCAACTTCAGGCGGCGGAGAGCGGCATTGGCAAAAATAGAATATCTATATTTAGAAGTCGCTCCTACACAGGTTCAGTCGAAGGCACGTTCAAAAGTCAAATGACCGAACATCCATATGAATTTCGAGCGGGAGAGTGTGAATCGCAGGTCACGAGTCCGTGCCGAGATGAATTCTCATATTATGGTCACGATGAAGGTGTGTGGCACCTTCAAACTGCTGATCATGATCTCCAGTGCATACTTTAGCGCGCAAACATATCTGCCGATGACTTGTATAAACTACTAGTACAAAGACGACGAGAAGCCAAATAGACAGATTCAAAGAGTTCTCAGAGTCTAGAAGCATGTGCGTGTGAAGTTTGATAGAAATGAGTAAATATAACAATTACATCTCAAGAGGCCAAATTTACAAGTTGCTTGCACATTCAAGCACCTTTTCGGTACTAGCATGTGAGTCGACTCCATGCTTTTTTTTGGCTTGAAGTATATATCGAGGACGTAAATACTGCCCTGATCTGTTACAGAGCTTGAGGAATATCTCAAAACTGAAGGCTGGGACGAATCGGTGGCATTGACGAACAGTATTGCATAAATAGCCGTCATCCTGGCCGGGAAGGGGCCTCTACCGTGACCAAATTTCGGACCACCTCAGTGCCACTCGTTGGGATTAATGAATATCAGGGCTTGAATAAAACCCATGTCTTCACAGGCGAACCCGACTCAGTTTCCACGAGGCTGAAGTACGCGCGAGTTTGGGTACCCAAGCCGCGCGGCAGAAATCTAGTCCATTAGTCTCGGGGTCCACGTACACAAAACGGATCACACTTTTCCATAAATGCACACGTAAATTCAATGGAAGAGGGGAAGAACAGACTGATCATGATCGAGAAAGGTATTAACTTGATAGAGGGGGTCTAGAGATACTATCAGCACATTGATCTAAGTGTATTTGGATGAACAAAATGAGAGTGTGTACAAGCAGATCAAAGATCGAGCTTTTAGTGGGCGTAAGATGCATCGTGATAATACTATGTCGGTCAGTGTTCAGAAGCCAGGGAAGGATCATACAGGGATCGGGGAGTCGAAAAGGTGTACAGATTATAATCACAACAATACATCATGCTCTATCACGCTCCACCTTCGTCGTGGTGACACCAGGCGCTCCAGCGGCCATTCGATACGCAGGAGGGTCGTGAACGCTGCCTGGAGCCCGACTGTCCATCCGGAAGTGCGAGGAATGATCTGTCGTTTGGCTGAGCAATGCGCTATTGAGTGTTCCGCCAGAGGGCGCCCGCATGAGCACCGCCGCGACTTCATGCGCGAGCGCCTGCATATTCACAGGCGACGCCGCCTCAGTCGCTGGGCTGCCAATGTCAGACGGTACAGATGCCTGCCTGTCGAGCGTGTGTGGCTGAGCTGCCCCCCGCGTTATCCCCTCCGGCGCGACGGCTGGCGGGGTGCTCCGCCGCCGGTTCGGCGCGAGCGCCGTCGTCGAGTCGGGCGACAGTGTGCGCGGGAGCGGATACGCGTTGACCGTAGAGTTCTCGAGCGCCTTCGCGGCTACGAATGCCTCGCTCGGGCGGCGTGCGCGTATAGGCGCTGGGTTGTAGCGGAAGAAGTGCGAGTCGTCGCTCACGGGCGATTGCACTGACTCCGGGCGAGAGCGGCGTTGGCGCATGCAGTAGACCAGGATCGCCACGAGGAAAACGAGGCCGAAGAAGCCTCCGACAGTGGCGCCGACGATCGCGCCTAGATGGGCCTTAGTGCCGCTGCTGCTCTGAGACCCTGCGGTAGGCGTGGAAGTCACAAAGTCTGTCGTCGTAACGGGCTGGACGAAGACCGTGCTGGATGCTGGCACGAAGGACGGGCCCGTCTTGGCTGCAGCGCCCATCCCCGACAGAACAAGCGTGGGCGATGGCTGGTTAATTATTTCGGTTTAAATTGATATGCAGCGCTGTCACAAAGGTTGGACAGAACTTACAGCCGGCGTCCCGAAGACCTCTTCGGCCAACATCCTGAACGTTGAATATGCCTCTTGACTAGGGGGATTAATCATCCTGTTTTCAAAACAAGGTGAAAGGTTAATAAGCAGACTTATTGCTGAAGATGTACTGACCCAACCATCCCGGAACCACAGTGTGAAGTAGGCGTAGTGATTTGGCAGAAATAGTATATGGCTAGGAACAATTGCATCATGTCCAGGAACGAAATAGGCAGCATGGAATAAGAGCGGGCGTACGTTCGCTGATATTTGTGATCGTAAGGGTCCAGGTGGACGTTTCTGTGGTGTTTTCGTTGATGCCTGACCCTAGGACACCACTATCGAATCCCCCGGGTAGTGGGAGGCATGGATTCGCTGCAGAGCTCTGCGTCACAGTGTGAAAGCTAGAGGCAAATAATAGATGAGCGCTATCTGCGAAGGTAGTTCATGGCGACGTACGGTCCCAGAAACGAGAATGTAACAGTGTCGCCTAGCCCGGCAGACACTGTGGGAGGATCGTAAAAGCTACCCAGTTGTCCGACAGTCACCTAATATTCATCGTCATGTTTTTTGAGTTGCACGTAGTAGACCAGAGACGTACGGGGTGATCGGTCTGCCCGGCGGCGAAGAGAACGAACAAGCCCACAACGGCGAGGAAGGGGGGTAATATCCTGGTAGACATGCTCATAGGCGTCGCATGGATGACTGTCAGGGGAATTGCTGGAAAGAGAAACAGAACCAGGTTTTGTGTGGGTGGACGTGTCAAATATGGCTGTATTTTTGGAGGAATCAAAAGGCGGCGGCACAGGTGTGCGAACAAATGCTGTTTTGAAATGATGTATTGGACATCGGCGTCAGATGGGGCAGTCAATCCAATCAACTGCGTCATGCGCTCAAAGGCATTCGTCGCAGAGGAGATTTTATAAGATACCCAATTTAGTCATTGGGATCTTTGCGAGGTCGTTAGACTGTGTGCGCTGAATATTCATTCACGGTGTCAGGAACGAAGCTAAGTTGCGTGTCAGCTTGGCGGACACCCATAGTTAATTATGGTCACTGACGGGAAGAGTGCGATTTGATCGACGACAGTCGTGGAGGTCGAAAACCCTAATGAGGATCAGATCAGATATTTTACGCTCAAGAAAGCCCCATGGTCTGCGTGGACGAGTGACGAGGAAGTGCGTCGATTGATGCTGCTCTATGGCTGCGCAGCGTAGAGAGATAGATCAGGCAATCCGGTACAAATCGGAGGACGAGTTCCCCTTATAACGCGGCCGCACGTAATGCCGGCGTTGGAGGAGCTCCTTTTCCGCCTCGCAATAGAGAGTGAAATGCTCGAAGATTTTTCACCGTGGGGCCTGTGTATATGGTTTCGTTTTGCTGCTTGAAATAGGGAGGCAGTGGATATTGGTGGTCACCGATACGCATGGACTTGAGCGAGTACTCACTTTGCAGTATCTTTCGTTCTTATCTGCATTCTCCAACAATTCCTGTCCGGGCTAAAAAGCCTTGTTCCGTGGACTTGATTTGGGCTCTAGTACGCCGCTACCATTTCCTTCGTGACTCAATGAAGCATATGGTCGTAAGGCGTATCATTCAGTGATCCTGAAGTAGTTCCTGCTAAAGGGGTTTCTGTTTCCGGGTGATGGGACCTGCATTTCTCAGTCATGCAGAAAGCGGTGTCCTTGAGGGTTGAAATGTTGAAGTTTTTGTTGAACTTTCGGCGAGCTTACCGCAAACCAGGCATCTAAGTAGTATTCCAGTAGAATAAACAGAAATTTTTTGACCAAGAAAATGATTTATATAGCTTTGACTCTGATGATCGTGAACCTGGACCATTAGAGTATAGAAGGGCGGAGACAGGTCTGGAGGAAGGACTTCGTCGTTGGTAAAATGGCCTGCGGACCGATTTCCCGGCTAGTGGCTAAATTGAGACTCCGCGGGAAGGCACGTGGCAGCCTGCAGGCAACCACCTGGCTTTCGGAATCTTCATACACGACGTTCATCCTCGTTGTTGAGATCGTTCTAGGGCCTCGGGATTTCGCCACGGTTGTGAGTGCCGCCAGACACTATCTCTGCCGGAATCTGACGCGACTTACGATTTTCTTCCCCGTCCGTAGCAGGTCAGGGCCACGCGATGCACTCCTTTTTGTCCAAGGTCTTTGGACGTAAGAAGGAGGATAAATCAACATCACCCACAACATTAGCACCCGGAGAACTTCTCGATGGAAAGTTTGAAGCAATTTCGCCAAATGTTTCTCCCAGCGCAAATAACTTCCTGGAACTCGACACGAATGGCAATGGACACGATGCAAAGGATAAAGGAAAGGAAGTCGGATTCTCCAAGATTTTCCGCGCCAAATCGCGTCCTTCTTCTCCGGAAGTAAACCACAAGAAACTCGATACCCTTCCCCATCTATCTCTCAACTTTCGCGAAACTAGGGAAGAGGTTGCTCGCGAACTTGGCTTTTTGTTGGATGTCGACTCGGATACCCATGACCTCCTGAGCGATGCTATCATTGGCCAACGCCGTCTCAATCCTCTTGAATCTCTCGTGCTTATTCAAGCATGTTCGAAAGCTATTACGAGTCGAGGTACGTTCTAATATCATGCGCACATACACGCGACAAAAGTACGGGCGGGTGCTGACTGCTCGTGTCAGGATTGGAGACCCTTGGTATCATGCATCCGCACTGGTACTCCTCGTCTGCCGACATCCAGCGCAGACTTATATCCCATTTTTTGCAGTCATTGGCTGCTCCGAGCTCTCCAAATGCTGGTTCTCCTGTCTCTTTGACCTCACCCGCGTCTTTGTTTGAGTCTGAACTCAGCTTTACGCGTTCTCCCCACGATATCGCGGCGGTCTTGCGCTGGGGCTTACGCCATCTCGAAATCGAAGGCGACAGTTTTGGGACGGATGAAGGATGGTATAATTCCTTCCTTGATGCCGAGGCTACCGCCCAATATCCGCTGAAATCGTTCTCTGAACAACTGGCGCCGACTCTCCCTCCAGCCCATCTTAATTTACTAACAGCGACTCTCGAGATATTTTCTTCTCTCGCGGCACATGCTGAGGCCAACAGTACCTCAGGGAGCAAACTTTGTAAGATGTTTGGGCTATGGTTGCTGACCGCTCGTCGCATCGAAGACAAAGATGATTGGGCGACATTCTACGCCAGATGGGAGCGCACGGGTCGTATGCTAGAGCATTTGTTCCTATCCCGGATCAGGTATGAGATTACGCAATTTTTTGCAGCACTGCAACAATCTTTAACATTTGATACAGGGACGAATCCACTGATCTACGCCTGCCAGTTCGCCTGCTGGAACTTGTTCGCAAATACCCTTATACCCAAGGTATTTCGTCGCCTACAACCGACCTTCGACTTTTACCGCGTCCACCACGCTTTTCGACGCAAATTTATGATGCGCTTTTTGTGCGCATCGAGATTGAATTCCCGAAGGAAAGCCTCAAACCGAAATCGAGGATACACCCTCTCAATTTACTTGCGGACGCGTTCTCCACTCAGGTGACGGAAGGAGAATTTGCGGAGCTTTGGACGAAAATTACATCCGCCTCGAGAAATGGAAGCAACCCATCGCCCCTCAGCAACATCTTCGCCGATGAAACGGTCAGGTTCCTCTCCATTGTTCCTGACGAACGGGCTGCAAAGTCCCAAGATGTTAAATCCCCGACATTCAGCATTGCACCTGTATCTCCGATAAAGAAAGCATTTTCGGAGAGCGCCCAAGATCAGCCTGTCGCGTCAACCAGTCAGCACAGACAGGCTTCATCTGAACCGGCACCTGGTACGCCGGTCTCTCCGCTTGCCATTGGCAGCGATTGGGTCCAGTTCTCCTCCTCCGGTTTCCTCGACTCGACTCCTGCTATCGCACCACTCGTCTCCACTCTCTTTGATACTGACCTCGAAAAGACGGTGCCCCCGCCATCGCTGTCCGTGTCCAGGAAATCAAGCAGGCGCCTTAGAAGCCCAAGGAAGAGTATCGACACCTCGCATGTCTCCATCGCCGAGGACGGGGTAAAGGATCCGGAAGCTCCGGTTCCTGCGCTGAACATAAAGCCTGTCGTGAAGGCGTCCAAGCTCGACATCATACAATTCGACGAAGCGTTCATCGACTTCTGGAGCGACTCGTTGCTTGACCCCATCACCTCATCCTGGCCGACTTTCATCGTATGCAAATTCAAGTCGACCCTCGTGCCCACGCTTCTTTATGGCCCAATCGTCGAAGGTCAGGCGCAGAAGACACTGAAATGGCTTGTCCTTGAGCAGGCATACACTGTGCGGCCCCCGCCCCCGCCGCCATCACCACCCGTTGCTGCTACATTCGCTGCCAGCTCCAGTCCCCCCACGAGTACGGCTAGGCCCGTGTCTCCGTCGCCATCGACGAAGAAGAGGTTCAATTTCTTCTCGCGCTCGATTTCGGGCTCTTCCATTGGCTCGCTGAAGGGAAAAAAGAAGGAGAAAGCGCTACTGGTCGGCGAGATGGGCGAGCTTCTAGAGGAGGACCGTGCGCATGAGATCAAGGCGGAGACGGAAGCGACTACGCCCGTGCAGAGCGCTGAGTCCGCTCAGGGGGCACCCGAGGCACTTTCGAATGAACAGGACCACACGCAGGCTATAGTAACCACTGCTGCTGTGACTGTCCTCGCGGCTGGTGCCCCTGCCCCTGCCGTTACTGTCGCGAGCGAAGATACTCCCAAGGAAACCGCTCTCGAAGCAGAAATTACGGCCCCAGCTGACGAAATCTCTGTTACCCCTGCTCAAGAGGGAGAATCGCCTACGCAGCTTGTTGACGAAGAAAAGAGCGCTCCTGTACTCCACTCTAGTGCGGAGGTTGCGCCTGCTGCAGAAGATGCCGTATCCCAGGCCGCAAGCATTGTCGAAGAGGAACACGTTGCTACACCTGTTGCTGAGGCCGTGGCTGAAATTCCAACAGTTGACGTTGCTATTGTCCGTGGGGCCGCAGTCACGATGGAAGATGTGATCCCGGAACCTCCCATCGAGGCTTCCGCCCAAGTTGTGGTCCCTGTAGAGAAAGAGCCTTCGTCAGTCGTAGGGGATATCCTCCCTCAGACCGAGAGGGCCGTCGAAGTGGAGTCCGCGGCTGCCCACGTTAACGAACCTGCCGCGTCTGAACCGCCGGCAGTCGAGCCATCTCCTATCCCTGAGGTTGAAGTCGCAGAAGAAGAAGTAGTAACTCCAGAACCTGCTGCTGAAGTTGCTACTGAAATCTCGACCCTCGTGCAAAGCGAAGTTGAAGCCCCAGCTGAAGCAGCGGTCCCGGAAGCCACAGACGCCGTCGCTGCCGACATCATTAAGCCTGCCCAGGATGATGCTGTCGTTCCTCAGTTTGACGACGAAGTTTCAGCTCCTGTGCTCGAGGATGTTCCCGCGCAGGTCGAGGCTGCCACTGTCGACGAACCCGTCGCCGCGCCTGCCACTGATGCCCCTGCTGTTGAAATCGCTGCTGTGGAGGACGAGAAATTTGCGGATGAATCCGTCGTCGCCATACCTGAAGCTGAAGCTCCCCGGGATGTCGTGGAATTCGCCCCGGCGGTCGAGGAGGAATCCAAGATCGACGTCTCTGCCCCAGAAGAGCCTGTGTCTGTCGAACCTGTTGTCGAAGAGGAAACGGCTGCAGCTGAGGAAGAAATTACGGTCGCCCCTGTCGAGGAGGTCGTTGAGACCACACCTGTACAAGAGGATGTCATCACTGAGGGTCTGGCGCCGGTTGAAGAACCGGTTCTCGCCTCCGAGCCGGAGTCGATGGACGAAGTTAACCCGCTCCCCGAAGAGTCAACTATCGAGGAGGCCGTCGCTGTCGAAGAAGATGCTGTCACGGCCGATGTGGACGTGGTCGGCGAGCACACTGACGCCGTTTCAGCCAACGATGCCACCGCTGCTATTCCAGAAGAGCATGTTGCAGCTGAAGCTGTCAACGACGAGACGAACGAGGCTCCGTCTGCAGAATTTGTCGCAGAGACAGTTCCTGCGGACGACCAAGAGTCGACAATTCTCCTTGCTCCGGGCATTATGGGACTGGCCGCGTTGGCGGTTGCCAGTGCGGATAGGGCCAAAATTGCCGAAGAAGAGGCCGCGGTCGCAATTCAAGATGGAGAAGAAACACTTGAGAGGCCTGTCGCGGAAGGTGCCACTGTCCATGTTTCAACGAAGGATGTCGCCGTCGAGGAAGATGAATTCGTAGCCAGTGACGAAGCCGCGATCCCGGTTGTGGAGGCCGTGGTTGCGGAGCAGGAGGGTGAAACTCCTGCAGACGAGGAAGTAATTAAGGCTAGCGATGGAGATCTCGTGGTTGAGGACAGCGCAGTGGTTGCTCAGGCTCAGGAAGGGGGCGACGCTCAAGCCTCCGTCATAGAGGCCGCCACCGAACTCTCTCCTGTGCAGGGCGAGGATAGCGTCGAGCCTCCCACTGACAGCACAGATCACAAGGAGGCATCAGCACCCATCAAAGAGATTGTCGTCGAAGAGACAGTCGTCGAAGAGAACGCCGTGGAGGATGATGCAGTTCTACATCATGCTGAAGAAGTTGTCGACGCGCCCGCGATAGAGTCTACCGCAGAAGAGACTGTTGCTGAGACTGAGGATCAAATCACCGATCGAGACGAAGATGGCGATGTTGCGGTGCCTGCGGTGGAGGATGTCGAAGTTGTTCCTGCAGAGAAGGAGAACGGAGTTGCGGATCACGACGGGGATAACGAAATCGAAGAGCCCGTTGTAGAGAGCGCCGCCGAAGCTGTCTCTGTAGAGGCCGAGGCCACTCCTACTCTTCCACAGAGCATAGATGCGACCGAGGAGGAAGGCGTGGCTCCTGTTGCAGAGCCTGCCGATGAAGTGGATCCCGTGGAGGAAAGTGCGCCCGTAGTTGAAAACACAGTCGAGGAACCCGTCTTGGAAGGTGCCGTTGGAGGTGTTCTCGTTGACCAGCAAGAAGAAATCGTTACTATGGGAGAACATGGAGATACCGAGGCTACACCTGTGGAGACTGAGGCACCTGTGGAGGCTGAGGCACTTGTGGAGTCTGAAGCACCTGCGGACTCTACGGATAACGTTGCTCCTGATGCCAAGGATATACTCCTGGATGAATCGAACGAGATCGCGCCTCCGGTTTCCGTCGAAGATGCCCATTTCGAGGAGGTAGATGGCTCTGGTGATGTTATCGCAGGAGCGGAAGGTGAAAGCACAGTACCTGTTTCCGATTCTGTCTCTGAAGTCGTAGACGCGGTGGAAGACGAGCCCGCTGCTGCAGTTTCAGTCACTGAGGGGGCCATCGAATCCCCTGCTTTGGATGTCGAAGCTGAACTCCCGCCTACTGATGCAGATGATAACGACGAAATTGCTCCCATTCAGGATAAAACTATCCTTGAACAATCAATCGACGGAGGAGCCAATGATGAGATTGTAGCGTCAGTGGACAATGTTGTGGAAGAACCAACGCCGGATTCTACTGCGGTCGCGGCTGATGCTGCGCCCGAAGAAGAAATTTCCCTCCAGACTGAAGCCGTAGACACACAAGAGGCTGCGGCTCCTGCACTTGAAACTGTTGCCGACGTTAATCTTCCAGTGGAAGTCGCGGACAATCTAGTTGTCGAAGAAGCTCCTAAAACATTCCCGGAGACCGAAGTCGCTGCGGAGGATGAAATTTCTGTTGAGGCTACAGCTGCCGACGAGGCTACTGAACTTCCAGATGCCGCCTTTACACCCAGCGAAGCTGAAATCGCGGAAGGGAATTTGGCTGCGGTTGAATTGAAGGAAGAAATCGCTGAGCCTAGCGTCGGGGACGAAGCATCGGAAATTGACCAGCAACCTGTAAGTCGCTTTTTTATTGCACATTTTTGATATTGAAGCAATGGTATCAAGGTCGAACCGCAAATGGTCGCTGCAAACCCGGAAATAGGATCAGAAATAGCTCAAGAATTCACTCATGGAGATACATTGGTCGATATTACAGCGAATTCTTTACCGATTACTGCAGGTTAGTAGCGTCGCATATATAAACTATATACTTAAAATTTATTCTTATAATTCGTAAACCTTTAGTTGAATCTGGAAATGAGGAATCAGCTCAGCCCTCCCACGCACTTGTGGATTCGGAGTACGCACACACCAGTTCAGCTTCAGGATCTCAAGTGGCAGAGTCCGAGCAAGGAATCATTGATACCGGCGCGGAACCTGCAGTAGAGGTCATTGAAGAGGTTGCTGCTGAGAAAGCCGACGACGAAGCTCAAATTCCGGGTCGGTTTTAACCAAATCATCGGAATTTTCCATTCATACTAACAGACCCTAAAGAAACGCTCTATGAGCCTATTGCAGAAAACGTTGAGGAACCGACTGTCGAAGAAACCGTGCAAGCTGTAGAAGATGACGGCGTTGTAGACAAGTCCCTCGTAGACGGCACGGCATTATTGAGTGAGGCGATTGAAGACACCAACTTGGCACCGTCGAGTGAATCGGGAATCGTCGAACCTGAAGGTTTGCTATCGTTCTGAAATTCAATGCATATGCTAACCAGTGGACGCAGTTCGTTCATCTACTATACCAGAGGATACCGAGGGTCTATTGCCAGACGGCGGACATGTTAACAAACTACCAGAAGTTGAGGAGTCACATTCTGTGAATATTGACCAAGCGGATGCTGAGCCCTCCAAGGAGGCGATCGTCGTTGAGGAGGTTGGAGAGGAGGCAATTGCGGCAGATCCAGCTGTTACCACCTTGGCCACCGCCGATGAGCCAGTCGAGGACCCCAATCCCGCGGAACCCATTGGAGTCACCGAACAACTGTCTACTGTCGACAATGCGATTACTGCCGACACTCCAAAGAAATCCGTTGCAGTGGTGGAAGGAGCAATTATTGCCGACGATGCGGCGATACCGTCTGACGCTGAAGAAGCTGGCACCTCTGAGCAACCAGCTGAAGAAGAATTGGCGCCTAAATCAGAGGCGATTGACGAAGCTGAAGAATCCACTGTTGCTGATGATGCTCTAACCCCTACGGAAGAACCTGTTACCGACAGCCCCATTGCAGAAGACTCGGCGCCTACTCTAGAAACTTCCGAGGTTGTCGAAGAAACGCTTGTTGTCGACAATCCAGTCATTTCAACAGCCGTTGAAGAGCCAGTCCAGGAATCTGTTGAAACTATTGAAGACCAGGACACCGCCAGCAACCCCGATGAAGAAGCGGCAACGTCTACTTCAGAGCCATCTGCCGTAGTCATTGAAGAGCCAGTGGTAGAGGAAGTTGCCACGGACGATGTGGCAGTTGAGCCGCCTGTACACGATTCTCTCCTGCCTATCATTGCTGAAGGCGAAGTTCATCCTGCTGAAGACATTGCAGAGCCTGCATCTGTTCTAGTACAACCTGTCGAGGCCGTTGAGGAGCCCATAATGCAAGAGTCGATTTCTGACCATGTTGATCGTGACGAAGCCTCGGCATCTGTGGATGAGCCACCCATTCTCACCGCTACCAACACAAGCGAAGTATCCGCAGAATCGTCGGAGCTTGTTTCTGAGGAACCTATCGAAACTATCGAAGAGCCAGTCATTTTGGACATCCCAACTGTCTCTCAAGAACCGGTCGTTGTCGAATATTCTACGGCAGAAGTCTCAGCGGAGCCAGCGCCCGTTCCAGAGGAACCACAAGGCCTCGAAGAACCCGTTGATGCCAAGGATGCCACCGAAATTGAGGCTACCGAAGTCGTTGAAGCACTCCCAGTCGCCGGAAGCGCATTTGTTGCTGAAGACACTGTCGACAATATTATTGCCCAGCCCATCGACGAGGCAAGCGCTGCTCTGGAGGATGGCATAGACACATCTAAGGCGATAAATGACGAACTTGTCGAACCAGTACCGGTACAAGATGAACACGGCATAAATATCATCGAAGAACCAATCGTTGCCGATGGGGGCGTTGCAAGCTCTCTAACTGGTATGATGTATGCCCAAGACGCAGAAGAAAGCACTCCAGCTAACACCGAGGAGCCAACCACTACTGTACATGAGCACATCACGGATGTTCCTGCCGATTCGACACATCGTAAGTATTTTGGATTGTTATCTTCGAGCAGGTTGTTAAACATGGTATCGTAGAGCCAGATCACCCCGCTGAGGAAGATATCCCCGTATCCGCCGCGGAAACGTTGATGAATAGTGCTGAAGCTATAGTTGGGGAACTCGTACCTGGCCAAGAAGAACCTCTTCAACATGTTGACGATACGCCGCCATCAGCTGTGGTCGCTGACGATGCCCCTCAGTCAACCGAGGATCATATCATTGCCGACGATCCTATTGAAGTTTCAGTTCCAGAGCAACCTATTGAAGTTGACGGCACGCCAGTCGTCGAGGAGGAAGTCCCTACCGATGACGTTGTAGCCCCGCCTGCGCACGACATTCCAATTGACAACGATGTCGAAGCAGTCGCCGAGCCTGCGCCTGTTACGGAGCCTATTCTTGAGGCTCTAGAAGAATCCACTTCTACTGACGCAGCTGCCAACGATGCCGCCGCTGAAGCGCTGCCAGCGCACGATCCAGTTATTCTGGACGCATCTGGAGAAATGGCGAATGGTTCTGCTGAGCAACCGGAGATTATTTCAGGAGAACCTGTTGAAGTATCTGAAGAACCCGCCGAAGTTGAAGATGCAGCTATTCCAGCTGCTCCCGAGGTTATCACTGTCGAGCATTCTACTGAGGAAGTTGTAGCAGATCCAGCGCCAGCATCAGACGAACTAGTACCGGTACTTGAAAAATCAACCGATTCCGGGGAACACACCGGCAATGAAGCCATCGCTGATGAACCGATAGCATCGGCACCTACCACTGAAGAGCCAAGCATTGCGGAGGAGATTGTCGAGGACACGACTGCACCAACTTCTGTGGAACCTGTCCAGGCCATCGAAGAGGTAGCTCAAACCCAGGAAGAAGACACTATTGATTCAGCGCTTATATATGATGAGACCGTCCCAGCTATCGCTGATGAGACGGTCACCGAGGAAGTGGCCGCAAGCTCTTCAGCGGATGTCGCAGAGGACTCAGAAGAATCTGTTCCTCTTGTCCCTGTCGAGGACCAGGACGAGGTCCCTGTAGAGGTTTCTGCCGAATCAGCGCACGGTAAGTATTTTATTCTGCCATATTGAGGAGATTGTTAATCGTACTCTCACAGAATCGATAGTTCCGTCGGGGGAACATGCACCCGCGCCGGTAGAGACTCCAGTCAACACTGTTGAAATTCTCCCTACGGAGTCCGAACTTGGTCAAGACACTTCAGCACTTCTCGATGAAGTACCGGCTGTGGTCCAAACGGAACCAGAAGACCCTGTCAGCAGCGTCACCGAAACGCCTGTCACCGTCGAGGTCGGTGCAGAAGTCCCAGATGAGTCTGTTGAACATGCGACTGTCTTGGAGGATGTCGTATCGCCAGCCATACTCGAAGGAGCTGCTGATGAAAAATCTGTCGAGCAGCAGCATGCAGAACCTACAGTGATTCAGGATGAGCAACCTTCCAGTACCAGTGAGGAACCGGCTGTCAATGAGGAAGCAGTGGTAGATTCTGTAATTCCGACTATCCACCAAGACGACATCCCCCTTGCCACCGATGACGCCCTCGTTTCGGAGACAAACGATGTCGAAGAGCATCCTACAGCGGCACAAAATGAAGATGTCACGGTTTCGGTCCCCGTTCAAGATCTAGATTCTATTGGCGCAGAGACGACCGACAAGGAGCCAATTGAACCCACACCTTTCCAGGACGAACCTGTCGTGGAAGCTACTCGGGGAGTAGCTGCGATCGTTGAAGATGCTGAAGACGCTTCTCTCGTCGCTGAAGAGACGCCCGTTCAAGAGATAGGTGACACTGTAGACCAAGTTGAACTACAGCCTGAAGACCCGGATCCCGTCGTCGAGGAGACTGCGAAAGAACCCGAGCTTGAGTCGGTACCGGGCCAGGAGGAACTCGAAACAGCCCTTACTGAGGAGGCTGCTCCTGCCACCGAAGTTATCGAAGATACACCTGCCCCCAGTGTCGAAGAACCAGTTGTTTCTGAAGCGGAGCAGGCTGAAGATCCTGTCGTCGACTCTTCGCTCCCCCAAGAGCCCGAAGTCGTCGCTGAAACAGAGCAATCTGAACCCGCCGAGGTCCCGACAGAAGTTGAATTGCCCACTACGGAAGAGCCGGTGTCCGCCAGCGAAATTGTTGCGGCAGCCGATCCACCCAGCGCAGAAGAGCCCATTGTTTCTGCGACGGAGGTAGCCGAAGATCAGGCCATCGATTCGCCATATTCTCAAGAACCAGACTCCGTAGTTGACCCTGTTGCTGAGAACTCTGAACCTGCAGTCGCTCCGGAGGAAGTCGAACGACCTCCTGCACAAGATCCACTCCCTGTCGCCGAAGAGCCCGAAGATGCTGCTGCGCCCACTGCCGAAGGTACTGCCGTTTCCGAACCTAGCGTTCAGGTAGATATCATTGAAGAGGCTACTGTTTCGCCCGTCGAGGAGGAGGAACCTCTCATTCCTCAGACAGATATTGCTGAAGATCATATCTCAGAATCAGCACCTCAGGATGCAGAATCTACTGTTGAATCGATCGTCGCTGAGTCGGAGCCTGCACCTGTCCAGGAAGAAGTTGAGCCTACTTTCGAAGAGCCAATTCCCGTCGTCGAAGATGTCGAAGCTATTGGGCCCGCCGTCGAACCCCCTGTCGCCGCGGCGGAAATTTCTACTGGAGAAGAAGTTGTTGAATCAGTGCCTCAAGAGCCAGATTCTGTCTCTGGAGAAGTCGCACATGAGCCCGAGCCCACGAATGCGCATGAGGAACTCGAGCAGGCTGCCGTCGAAGAGCCAGCTCCCGTCATCGAACAATTGGAAGAACAGGCACCTCCCCCTGCCGCCGAGGAGACGCTGGTCGCAGAACCGGCCACCGAAACAGGGCCCGTCGTAGATGTGGCTCCCGCTCAGGACAGTACCATCCCGGCTATTCCCCAGGAAGCAAGTTCTGTCAGCGAGGAAACCGTTGTAGAGCAATCTATCGAACCCACACCTTCCGATGCAGAGATTACACCGCCCGCTGAGCCGATTTCTGTCAGTGAGGTTGTCGACGATGTGTCTGGCGAGCTTGAGCCTGCTGGAGGTCAAGATGTTGCTGCCGTCAACGAAAACAGCACAGAAGTTGCTGCTGCCGACCCGCTCGTTGAGCCTTTCGCTACTGAGGAAGACGCTGCTCCTGAAGAAACTGTTAGTGCCGCGGCTGAAGACTCCGAAGATGCCGAGCCTACCAGCGACGTTACACGTGCTACTGAAGAGTTGGAAACCGGTGACGCCGCCATTGCAGCTGAAATTCCCTCAGAATCTCCAGTTTCGCACATCGATGAGGTTTCTGTTCCTGTCGAACCTGCCGTTGCGGAGGGCCTACCTGTAGAACCTGAATCGGTACCGCTTGAAAGTGCAGACGCCGCGACCACTGAAGTACCGCAGGCAGAGACCTCGCCTGCCACTGAAGAATCCGAGAACATCGCTGAACCGCCAACTGAGATTGAGGAAATTTCTCAGCCTTCAGAAGTGCTCAACGAGGATCCCGATGTCGTCGCTGCTGAATCTGAAGCAGCAGATAGCAATGGAAACGCAGAAGGGCACCTAGAAAACACTGATATTCATAGGCTCGAGATTCCTGACAGTAAGCTCTTTTACAAGCTGAAAAAAAGTATTATCTGACCCAGTTCTATAGTCATTCACAGATCCGTCTCTGAAACGATAAGCAATTCGCTACTTTCGCCTTGGAGCGACGGCAACACCCAATTGGACTCGCCTCTGTCCCCTACCACTCTCGGTACGCCTCAACGACATTCATTGTGACCTTGATCACATATACTAACTATTGTTCCAGTGGAAGCAAGCGCGCACCCGGACCTCGCTACTAAGATTGAGAGCCTCCTAGCAAGCAATGGCCATGACTTCAAGTCAGTTGAAGAGGCCATCTTGCCACCGAAAGGTGCGTAAATATTGTTTTCTTGTTGGTCCATATTTCTGAGCTTGCTGGTGCAGAATTGGACGCGGATCCCGAAGTCGATGCGTTGAGCCCTGTTAGCGAAGAAATATAAGGAGAATATCAACCCATCTAACAGTGCGTTAGCCCTTCATTGGACTTTTTTGCTTCGGAACTCTGAACTTCCTGCAGACCTTGTACGACGATTTTCACATTCCATCTAACCGGCCATGTATACAACGTGCCCAAGACATACCAATATTGGCCATGTACCACTTCTACCATGTATCTCCGCCATCTCTGCACCCTAACACTTATGACTCTATTATGCTTTTCCTCTTTCGTGTTCATCTTTGTGTTATCTTCCGTTTCGAATCTCTTTAACGACACTTACGACCTCGTCTATTCTCTCTACCCCGCTCATTCATTCACTGGAAATGCATCCATCTCTCTTATTATACCATTCACTTCATTTGGATACCTGCTATCATGCTGTCATTCCCTTTCGTTTTTCACTTTATCCTGGATACCCATGGATCTGTTTTTGGCCATATATTACAGGACATTGCAATACTACACTTTTCCTTCTCTGTTGATTGAAAGTACATGTCAGATCAAACGGTATATGTTATCCCCAAGGTCGGCTGTATCTAACTATAGCAATAGTGGCACCTGCACCTACGCAGAACTAGAGACCGCCGGGAGCAATGGACACCGGCTCAATGTTCCAGTAGCTCTCCGCGTACTCATTGATAGCGCGATCCGAGCTGAATTTGCCCATCTGAAGAAAGCCAAGAGCCATCAGCATTGCGTTCAGGCTCCGCACTGTCCAAGACATACCTTCGCAGTAGTCCTGATCGACTTCTTGATCCATTCTTCCTTGTCGAGGTACGCCTCGTCGACCATCTCCAGAGCAGCGATATCTGAATAGTGAAAGCTGTTAGACAGAGAACACCCAGACGCTTTGGAAAGGTCACGAACAAGAGTCGAAATCATCCGTAATGAGGTAGTAGTCCGATTGACGAATGGTGTTGAGAAGTCTGGCGCGATAGCGTTAGTTAAGCTGCTTCCTTTCTGAGAGTATTGTGCGACGTACGGCTCATAGACGCCGTCCCCTCCGAACACGCCGGCAGAGATCTGGTTGAGGACAAATGCGAGAGGGGGGCATTTCTGTTCAATGGGAACGGGGTGGTACAAGTGCTGGTAACGGAGGTCCTCCACGGCACTGTTGAATTGAAATATCAGTACCGCTGTGATTTACTAATGAAGCCATACGCACGGCGTCAAGTGTCCAAAGAAGACTGCCAATAGACGTTAGTGCATCATCACGACCCAACATTCAAACACTCACAAACGTTGTTCTCCCCAACCTCCTCCGCGATCTCAATATTAGCTCCATCTGTACAGACAGTTCAGCTCCCGTCCCTTCCTCAAAATCAGACACGCATCAGACGCACCAACCGTTCCCAAGAGCAGGCCGCCGTTCAAGCAGAACTTCATGTTTGACGTGCCCGACGCCTCAGTGCCAGCTGTCGAGATATGCTGGCTGATGTCGGAGGCCGGGATGAGCACCTCCGCGAGCGACACAGAATAGTCAGGCAGGAAGTAGAGCTGCAGGTATTCCTTCGTGTCGGGGTCGGCATTGATGACGCGCGCGACGTTGACGATGAGGCGGATCGTCTGGCAAGTGGGGTATCAGCATGGTTCACTAATTCTGGCCAATCGTGGCTCGTACCAGCTTGGCGATGTAATCTAGACAGGTAGAGCTGAGCACTGGAGTTGCCATGATGCAAGTTTAAGACTCACAAGCAGGAGCAGCCTTTCCAGCGAAGAAGACAACGCGACGGTTGACCTTCTTCTTTTCTTCCGGTGTCATCTTCTTGAGAGCGAAGTATCTCTACACAGATGGTCAGTGCAAGCTGAAAGTCCAGTGAGATCAGTCCTTACGTGAATGACGCCGAGGATGTTCAAAGTTTGGCGCTAGATAGCCACAGATGAGCGCCATCCCAAAATCATTGAAGCCGATGGAAAATACCTTATACTCATGGATACGCTGGACGAGAACAAACAAACGATTACTCTTCGATGTTCCTCCTGCTCCAAAGCACGCACCTTGATTTGAACATCGAACATCGCATCGGTGCGAATATTGAGGCCAAGAGTCGTCTGGACATGGTGCGCAAGCCGCTCCTTATTGCGCTGCTTGATGGCGCTCCACTGCGCACGGAAGGTCTTGTCTTCTGCGAAGGGTAGGAGGCCCTCCAACTTGGTCAGATCCTTCAGCCAGACAGACTTCTCGATCTTGAGTGTTTTCGTGATGAGCGCGCTCAGCTCAGGGTTGCACTATAACGAGGGTGAGAATGAGAATGCATGGAAATGAGAGTATATGACCCACCTGATCAAGCCAGCGACGGGGAGTGACTTATCAAGAGTTAGACATGAAAACGGTTATTCCAGCGGTAAATCAGGGCTTACTTCCGTTGGTGACGTTACCGAATCTATTCCCTAAAGTAAGCCATCGGTGTACTGGCAAAGGAGAGGAGATACATACTTGCTGACGCCTTCGAACTCGACGAAGTCTTTGAGAATGGTGGTTTGCACAAGATCGCTATGGAGCTATATTATTTCATATTCAGCTGGAGAATGTTCAACGCAGCAAGATATACTGACCTCGGCAACGCCATTGACTTTGCGACTTCCTAAATTTGCCAACACGTTTTAGTTCTAACTTCTACGTATTGGCTGTGATCTTAGCTTACCGATGCAAGCAAGATGTGCCATGCGGACTTGCTTAGGCATGCCCTCTATAGACCCTGTTAGTCAAATGCCTAAAAGTACGCTGATGTGACCTTGCCTTCGATCAAGGACATCCTGGCAAGCCTTTCGCGATCGCCTGGGAACTTCTTCTCGACAGCTAAAATTGCAGTCAGATGACATATTCCTCTGGAAAGCGCAAAGAAGATTTACCTTGCAAGAAGAACCTGGCAGCGCAGTGACTACGTTCAGCAGATTAATGAGACCGGATCAAATGGTACTGACAGATTCTGTAATTAAAACTAATTAGTCAACCTCAAAATAATTTAAGACGGGCGCTTACGATATCGTAGATGATCTGCATGTGCCTGGGGAGCACGTTCTCGATCAACGGGACGGGCCACTTCTCTAGGGCTTCCTAAAGAACCATCGCGGAGATCGTTCAGCAACGAACCAAGACTTCTGCACGATAATTTCACGCACGGGGAGCACAGTGTGGTTGGTGTAGAAGAACGTGTTGGTTACGATGGTCCAAGCCTGATCCCATGTGAGGTCTTCTTCGTCGATCAGGATGCGCATTAGTTCGGGAATGGCGAGCGTTGGGTGGGTCTGGGTTTATGACCATGGTTTAGGGTAAGAATTTGGCAAAGGAAGAGAGCGTACATCATTCAGTTGAATGGCAACGACTAGTATGGTCTTTAGTGAATACTCAAGGGGGACATGACGAATAAAAACATACAGTCAGGGAACTCGCGGATATTTTTGCCCGCGTTTTTGAAGCGGCGCATGATGTCCGCCAAACTGGCAGCAGTCCAGAAGCTACGTGGATACAAAGTTGATCAGGAAAGAAAAATACAGCGTCGGGGCCACGTACTATTGTTGCTTCAGGCGCAGTTCTTTTCCGACTAGTCAAAAGTAAGTTCAATCTGCCAGCAAATACAGATCCGTTAAACGTACACGTACTGCCAAAAAGTCAGAAGATCAAAGTCAAGAAGTAAAAAAGGAACAGCGCACGTATGATCATTAGGGTACAACACTGAAGTAATAGCAGACGCGCTGTTCGATGCTTCAACGGCTCCCTCGTAATTTCCAGCTATAATGACGCCAGTTTAATTAAATTCTGTATCGTTGAAGAGCCCATGCGTGCATACCATTGAACGAATTCAAATCAAACCCTCGCTGCGGCTTGCTTTCCCAAAGCCGCAAGTTGTTCGTCGATGCCGTGTTGTACCCCGGAATCATGACGTCGTACGCGACAGCAAGCACCTCCTGGCCGCCGTGCCACACCGCACGGCCCGTGCCGTCGTCCAGGCGGTCCGCGCGTCCGTAGAAGCGGATGTCGTAAGTGACGTCGAGACGCGGGAGCTCCCAGGGGTTCTGGTTGTCGAGCCACGGATCGGGCGCCTGATCGCAAGTCAATAATAGCACTTGCGAAGGCGGACAGCCGCGCCGGAAAGAAGCACACAACGCACCTCGAGCTGCTCGCCCTGCGGCGAGATGAGCTGCTGGAAGATGCCGTACTTGTAGCGCAGTCCGTAGCCCCACACGGGGAGCTCCTGCGACGCGGAAGAGTCGAGGTAGCATGCGGCGAGGCGCCCAAGGCCACCGTTCCCCAGCGCGGCGTCGCGCTCCTGCTCGATGACGTCTTCCATGTTGAACCCGAGCTTCTGCACACCGTCGGTAAACGTGTCCTTCAGGCCGAGATTCAACAACTGTAAAAACAATTCAATACTATGTCTAGTAAGATGGGCGAGCGGCGTACCGCGTTGTCGAGCGTGCGACCCATCAGGAATTCGAGGGAGAGATAGTACGCGCGCTTCGGCTGTTTGCGGGTGAATGTCAGCTGCGTAGTGTTCCAATTCACCTATAATAGAGCGGTAAGCGACCACATGCGCGCGCAGAGTGGATAAAATGCCAACCAGAAGATCATCGCGGGCAGATAAGGCAGCGGCCTGGTACGCGCCCAAGTTATCTGGACGACCGTGAATGCCCGAAGGATGAAGATAGACATCTAATCTCACCGAGATTGTACGCCTGGCGCGCGAGGGAGGTCTGGACGTGGCCTACGATCGAGCGGGTAACTGACTGGACGTCTGGTGATGTAGCGGTGAGCTTCCGGCCGGTGCGCGCTGCGGCGGAGGCGCGACGCACCCTTATCAACAGTTCGCATCCCATCTCGCCAGACCTTCTCGTCTCCGCGCGGCCACTGGTCCTTTCCCGACGCGTCTTTCTCTGGAGTGTATCCTGCAGATTACGCAACAAGTAGCATCATGGTTGGATACCTGAAGACGATCTTATAGGTGATTAACGCACCTGTAAGCGTGCGCACATGCCGACGAGGGCGCTGCGGCTTTCCGATCGTCTTGGGATCGATAGTGGAGGTCATCGTGAACTACGTTTCTTGAAAAGCCAGAAATTGGTAGTAGATGGTTGGAAGGAGAGGGGCGGAGGGCGGCGAGGGGCTCTTATAAGTCCCATGAGCATCTAGGCCATTTCGCATAACAAGACGTCATTCCCCTTGACCGCTCCCAACTCGGAAGAAAAGCCCACGAAATATTTGCGAAATAACATGAAAAAGGAAATTTCCGCGATCCTCACATGATGCAAATGTCCGTGTTTGGCGTATATCTTTGACCAATTCTTGTCCGGCGGAAGCTTTCCGATGAATGGATTCCGCCGTAGCGAACGTTCACCTCACTCCGCGTAGAAGGGCCAGGTGGGCCCGAGTGTCCGGTGTCATAGAGGATGAGCTCCAATCATCTTAATTCTGAGTGCATCCGCACGCACGATAAAATGGGAAGACTTGCGCCGGCGCGTCTAGAAAGCATCTTCAGCGGTCTGGACCGCAGGCCGGCGATATCCTCCAGCAATCAAATACTTTTCATACTGCGCGCTGCCTCATCATCGCAATGACGAAGACATGTTTTATCAGCGCGGACATGGTCGATGACCGCGCATTGAATGTTATGCGCCGCTTAACGTGAGAGCGGCTAGCTAATTCGTTTGTCCCTTAGACATTCCTATTGGTCATGCCTAATGATAAATGTGAGAGAGCCCACGATAAAATACCGTAGAAGACGAACGAGGAATAAATTATAGCAAGAAGCACAGCTAGCGTCGGCTGCCAGAGAACACTGCGACGGTTTAACCAATATGTGCGCATATACGATCATGAAAAATAGCCCTTTTGAGTGAGATATTCCTGGTGCTCCGCGCGATGCGCCACGACCTGCTTGTCCACCGACGCTCGCCATATAGGGATGGCAATCTACACACAAAGGTCAGCCGCGAAACGCCAGTGAGACAGAGAAGAAGCCGCACAAATGCCACCATGTCATACAAGCCCTCCAGTAGCCAGTTGCTCCGCGGCGCAGCGCCTCGCGTGCCTGCGCCAAAAAGACTGGTGATCAGGTCCCCTGTGATATGCGCATTACCGTTCACCACCCCTAAGCGACGTTAGTGTGCCTCGTAGGCTCTATCATATATGATTGCGTTCGCACCCTTGTACAGCGCTTGCGCGGCCTGCTCCGGCGTGACCCCCTCATCCGTGCTCTCAATCGTCCGTGTGATCTGCGGCTTGGTCTTGCTTTCCTCCTCAAACCCGGGTGTGTACATCGTCGCGGGGAAGTAGATGTGCACGTCTATCCCATAAAGCATCAGCTCGGAGTGTAGCGTGTCCGCAAGCCCGCGCAGCGCGTGCTTTCCGGGCGAATATGACGCATAGCCAACGAAGGACATGTACCCCAGTGTTGACGAGACGAGCACGATCTTTGCGCCGGCCTTGCGCGTCTTTGACATTTTTTTCGCTGCTGCCTGCACCATCATGAGCTACCCACGAATGACAAGAGCCCGACATGAGGCGCACCCACGCGGTCCACGCCTGCACCCAGTATGCGCTTGACATGCCCTCTGCCAACTCCTGCTCATCCATCTCCACGAAGAACTTCGGCTTTGAGCTCCCCGCACATGTGAACACCGCATCGGGCGCCTCGAAACCATACGGTTCACATACCGCGTCGAGCGCAGCGACGGCTTCAGGAGCCGTCGCCAGTGCATGTGAATACGCCGCGAACTTCTGCGCTGGCGAGACGCGCTGGGCCTGCCCAGGTCTTCATGAGCCGTCGGTAGTAGTGCACGTCATGCAGTGCAGAGCTTACCTCCAGCGACGCGAGCGCCTCGTCCAGCTTCTTCTGGTTGCGCGCGACGATCGAAATGTTCGCACCCTTCTTTGCGAGGATGTGCGCGAGGGAGAGCCCGAGGCCCGAGCTGCCGCCTGTTATGTACACATGCTGCCTTCTGCGTCATGCTGCTGCGTGTTTGAAGGTGTCGTTGTGCGCACCTTTCCGTCAGGATTCCACTTTTTAGAGAACAGGCCGAACATAGTAGTGGTGGAGGGTGGGAACGATGGCGAGCAAGCTGAAGTTGATCAAATTAAGAAACGCGTCGCTGGGCCGGCGGCTGATGCTAGGCTGTCAATGGCGCATTAACATAAAAGTTGCTCATTTCTCGTATCGTTATCGCAATAATTGTACATTTAATAACATAGGCTGCTCCCTTTGCTTTACTTATACAGAGAACTCGTAGAGAACGGAAGCCAGTGCTGGGGGCCAGGGGCTTTTACTAACGCCCTCGACGGGGATATCGATCATTTGATTGCCGTGCGGTCCCGCTTTGGTATTTAAACAGTGGATTTGGCCAAGGTTGGAGTCCTTTAACCCTCTTTCTTCGTCCACAAGTACTCTCTCTGCCATGACACTCTCAGTTCCAGAGCCCGACGCGCCAACAGTAGAAATCGACCTCCTGAGCACCGTTCAGGCCCAAAAAAAGGTACGTGCACATGCGTTTTCGACTGTCGCCTAGATTTCATTTCTCAATACCCACCTGGACGCGTAGGAGCTCAAGCGCAAAGATGCGGAGATTCACGCGCTCAAAGAGGCCCTGCGCCTCATGGCGTTTCAGAAGAACGGCGAAAGCAACTCCGAAGAGGAGACCGACGACCCGGACGCCCAGACGACGACGCTGGCTGGTGACACGGAGAGTGACGGCGAGCTCCCTGATCCCGTATTCGACGGTGACCTGCTCTACTGTTCAGAGTGCGCGTTTGAACTCGAAGTCGACATGGATGCCGGCGAGTGCGTGTGTGGACAATGTGGACGCGAGCACGACTGGGAGACCTATAAGGTGCGCGTAGACATCTCGTATTCCTTTGTGAGGCGACAGCTGGTTGACCGAAGATTGCCTTTTAGGATGTTTTTGTCCCGGACAGCTGCCTCATCGACAACCAGGCAGCAAGCCTCGACCGCGACTTCGCCCCGCGCGGCGACACGCCTACCCGCGACCTCGAGGAAGTGCTTGCCGGCGAGGTGCTGCCGTTCGAGCTTCCCCTCGAATACCGCCCGCGCGCGTGCCGCAAGAACGAGTACCTCGAATTGCGGCGGCGCGGAGCCACACAGCTCATGTGCGAAGAGTTCCACCTCGAATTTACTCTCGAGGAGGGTATCTACGCATGGGCGGACTCGGTCCTGTTCGAAGAGTTCGCGGACCCCGAGGTCATGCAGGAGGGCGACTTCTGGAAGATCCACCTTGGACGACGCGTCGTGCTTGAGGAGGATGATCACGACGGGTCCAAGTTTATCGAAAACATTTTGGAGGACGCACTGCTATTCCCTTTGTTCGGACCGCATGGGAAGGACAACAGTGGGAAATGGGAGACCATTGAAGAGGAACCCGGTATTTGGGTCACGCGGCTCAAAACGAAACAGAGAGCCCTCGACGGTGATGATGCAGCTACTTTGTCGGAGGAGGAGGAGGACGTGCCGGAGGAGGCGGTGGCTCAGCCTGCAGACTCTGCTGACCCTGCAGACGCTACTGATGAAGCGCCGGTTCTGGGGCGCATGGAACTGAAAAACGAGTATGAACTGTCGGACGACGAGTCTGAAGATGAAGACGACGACAAAAACGTGAACCAGCACGAGGTCGGGGCTGCGGAATCTGGGAACGTTTACTACTACGAGTCCTCTGAAGTCTCGGAACATCCCTGCGAATGCCCGCAGGCAAACATGTGCTTGGTATGTATGACGGAGCCCGATGGAAACTGGAGCGATGCATTCGACGATGAGCAAGACGACGCTGATGAGCTGCAGGACGACGACGACCACACCAGCGAAATTTCGACTCAATCAGAGGCGAGTAGCAGATCGACTGAATTTTGATGGCGTGGCTTTATTTGGATACGCGCCGCTTGATTGACCTGCAAAGACGCGTCGACGCGCCGGCAAACGCGTCATGCGACTGTATCGTGTCGTTGACGCGTTAGCAATTGCGCCGACGCGTCTTTACAGGTCTTCAAGCATTTCGTGCATATAGGCACGTACCATGTACTTCCTAAACTCGTATAATATGAACCTTTTGCGTATATGCAGATCGTATTCAGACGCTCGAGCATAAATCCGTTTCGGTCATTCTGACGGATTCTGACTCACAGATTTATGTAATTATTGCCACTTCTCGGGACAGGGTCGTGGGTTAGGCTCCATTCTGCGACGACATGTCGAATAGACCCTGTTTTAAACTCTTATAAAGCTTGACTTGAAGTGGTCTCCTGCTATACTCATAGCACTGCCCATTTCACGAAAATACTGCACAGGACACGCTGCCAGATGGTAAATAGTTCCTGAATCCACAAAGAGTATTTTGTATGATTATCTCCCCCCCTATGTGCTCAATCTTTGAGATTTACATATGTTGTATTCAACCTTGCATATATTTTCCCCTGGCCATCACGCGGCACTGGTTAAAATTGATTGGGCGCTTAATATCAAATCTAATCTATCATAGGATATACTTGCGTCACTAGGTGGCATTGCTTGGGAAATTTGCTGGTTCTATCAATTTCTAGCAGGTATCTTGTCCTTCGTCACAGGCAGTGACGGAACGTTTGTCTGAGTGGATACTCTTTCACATCTCTTTCAAGTTACAAAGTGCCAGATCACCGGGGCACCACGCTTACAAACAGTGGGCAAACCTCTGGAATTAGTCGCTATGAACCTCATCTGGGTGCACATACGCTATAATGACATGAAGTTAAGGGATCTTCAAGTATCCCGCAGAGCTCCGCAGAAATCATCTGGCTGTACTTTTCCGTCTGCGGTGCTTGTTCTATATTTAGTGCCATTGCAATTCTCCGAGGGTCCGAGTGCTGCAAGTTCCCATGTGGCGTCACAGCCTTGTAGGTGGCCCCAACGGTTTCTCCTTCTCCACTCAGCTCCAACGAGTCTGCTTGGGATCAGCACTAGAAGCTTAAGAATCAAAAATCAACCTCGAAGAATGGTGAAACACGTACCCCCGCTGTTTTGTTGGCCCTCACTTTCCCCTTGGGCTTGAGCTCGGGCGCCAATTTTGCCGATTATAAGCCTCCAAGCCACCTCACTGCGAGATCCCAGTGATGTCCGGTAACCACGCAAGGCTTATACGGAAGAAACACTCCACCATTTGCACGAAGCTTGCCATCGACGTGTCTTGTTTCCCCTAGAAATCTCAGTGAATCTTCCTTCATGCCGTATAAAACACACATTGGCAGCTCAGCGAAATTCCAAGCAACGGTCTAGTTCAATTCCCTCTCAGTAGACCAACGCAATGAAGATATCCGGACTTCTCGCTTTCGCCACCCTGGCCCATAGTGCATCTGCTCACTGTAAGGGAATTTATAATTTATAATTTCGTTTCGGCATTAACTTCTCCTGGTGTTCCCACAGATATTTGGACCACCTTGATCGCGGGGAGCACAACCTCAACCGCCGCTGTTCGTACACCCGTCAGCAATTCCCCAGTAACTTCTGTCACTTCACCGGATATTACGTGCAACATAAACACTCCTGCGACGGACACCGTTTCCGTGACCGCTGGAAGCACGATCGGCTTTGAGCTAGACAACACCGTCTACCATCAGGGTCCGGCTGCTATCTATCTCGGATCAGCACCCACTACCGCTGCAAGCTGGGACGGTAGCGGGGCTGAATGGTTCAAGGTAAGTTCTAGGCGATATTTGTTTAGGTAGGAATTTTCTGAGAGCAATATATATTTTTTACTTAGATTGCGGAATGGGGAGCCACCTTTAACCCATTCACGTTCACTGATTATGGCGCTTCTCAACTGACAACGACAATTCCCGCTGCGACCCCCTCTGGACAGGTCAGTTAATATTTCCGTTATTTTTTCTCGCGCCCGGCTTAAAAATATCTAATCATCGACAGTACTTGGTTCGCATTGAGCAAATCGGCCTCCACGTAGTCGATGCTCCACAGTGGTACATATCCTGCGCGCAGATCAACATTACCGGCGGTGGGTCTGGAAGTCCGTCCAAAGTTTCGATTCCAGGATATGTCTCCGCCACTGGTGAGCTTCGCCGTTTCTTCTGAATCCGAGTCGAAGAATGACCAAGCCCCCTCAGATCCTGGACTGACGGTTGACATCTATGACCCAGTTCCAACTGCCTACACAGTGGGTTCCCATCGCGGACATCTCTTGGTCTACTCTGATTTCTCAATCGCAACAGGTTCCCGGACCTGCAGTCTGGTCTGGCTGATAAAGGCTAGTAGGAGATTCAGTCAACTGAAAATATGATAAATTGCTTCGTATGCGTACATGACGGAGCACAAGTACATTCGCGTGTGGTACTGTAAATATATTGATTCTGAAATATGATCCGTGATTGAGGCATGTAGTTATGTAGTAGTTGAACGTCGCGGCTTGGTCGTGGCTGTGTGTACACCATATATGCCGGCCTGTAAATTGAGCTGAAGCCTATGCATCTTTCATTTCAATGGCGGTCTTCAGCACTCATGAAATTTGAAAGTTGAAGACCGAATCTGCATTTATTACAGACGCCATTTCAAAGTCCAATAGTACATGTTCTTACAACAGCTGCAATGCCAAATACGTTAAGATTTCGTCGACAGATATCTTGGATATTCGTAAATTTGATTTTTTAGGTGATATATCATCACTACCTCCAGCTAGTGGTGATAGTTTGGGTGGTGCCAGAAGAGACCACCGTTGCTGAGCGATTGGGGTCAGACTCCCAAACAACCTACGCAACACAGAGAAGCGATGAGCTGCAATCTTTGAACTACAGGAGCTATAGAAACATACCGATCCATCCGTTTCCTTGCGGATGAACTTGTACTGGAAGGTAGTTCCGGCGGGGAGAGATACGGTGACACTCCACACAGGGTATGAGGCGGCCGAGAGCGCGATCTGACGTAGCTCGATTCAATGCCAACTCGTAACTGAGAGATGCTGACGTACCGATGACGCCGGGGCCCAGGTTCCAAGTTGCGAGATGCTACCAACAAGGAAGACGTTCTAGAAACCAGCATAAGCAATCAATATCATGAATGGGTGATGATCTTACCTCGCCGAAAGTGGTCGTTGCCGTTTCCTGGAAAGTAACGGCGACTGACCCGGAAGTGCTGGTGCCACTGCCTGTGGCAGTGCCGCCGGTTCCGAGAGCCCCGGTGTGAATGGCAATCGCACTGCGGGCGGGAACCGTAGCCGTGAACGTTCCACCACTGACGGTGATTCTACAGATGCATATTTAGAGACCGAAATATTTGAGGGGGGAGGTGCACGCACCCAAAGCCGGTGCAGGCTCCAGAGACGCTCGCGCCGCTAATGACGTCGCAATACGCCCCGTTTGGCAGAGAGGTCGTGAAAGTTGCAGTCCAAGTAGCGTCAACGTTGTTGATTGCAACGAAGCCGAGGGAGCCTTGAAAATCTCGTGTTAGACATTTGTGAAAGCGCCGGCTCCGATCTGGGACGTACCCCGTCCAAACGCGATTTGTTGAGATTGAGGGGAGACCCAGTTGGTAAGGGCGCTTGAACCGACATTGTTGCGGAACCCAGTCATGCCAACAAAGGGAACGAAGCGGTGCTGACAGTACCATCCCCCCGTACCAGCATTACCCGAACAAGTGCCAACGCCTACAAAGGGATATCAATGGCAGCCAAATAAAAATTAGTCATCTTGGACGTACCGCCGTTCGGCGCACCGTCGTCGGTAGTAACAAACGAATAGCTGGAGAGGACAGTGGGAGTTCCGTAAGGATGAGCAAGGGAGAATATCGTGGCGGTGATGTATGTGTTCGACGGGGAGTTCATGTTAAGGGAGCTTCCACCCTATGACAATGGTATCAGGGAGTATGGGAGGTACCAGAGGGGAGTAACAGACTCTTTCGGTATCGTGATTCGCCACAAAGACATTAGCACCAGTCCCTGGGACCCATCCTTACAAATGAATTGTACGGTTAGTACAAAGGCGAGAGGCTTCCAAGAAATTGTACCTTGATTGTCCAAATTTTGGAGGCTGGATATTCCTCCGCCGGAAAATGCACTTTGTAAGGCGGATGTGTATCTGAATCTGTCAGGGCGCAAATCGTTTTAATGAACAGGCGGAATGATTTAAAGTTAGAGACCGACTCTTGAACATCGCCTAACATTCAAATTTCAGCTCATCCATTCTTGTAAGTACATCAGATCTGACAAGGTACTCACCATTTCCAGTATACAAAGCAGGAGTGACAGGCTGACCCGCACCCCAAATGACTTCCTGCGTTATGTAAGGCGTGGAAGTCAACCGGGATAGGATATTGGCAATGTCAGACGCGTTGATACCTGTCAAAACTCGTGTCAGCAACCGTGGCTATGGAGCAAATAGCGCCCATCGAACTTTTTGCAGCATCTAAGCGGAACCCGTCAACTCCAAGAGAGAGGAGGTCGTTGCCGTACGCCGCAAGGGTGCCGCGGACATAGTCGGTCTCGGTGAACAAGCTAATATGTTGATATTAACGCAAATTCGAAGCGGGGCCGAGATACAATAGCTCACTCAGCTAGGTTATCGAGTTGGCAGGTGTAAACCTCAACGGCGTTATCGTAGTTAACGATCTCATCATTTGGCTCGAGTCCACAGTGATGGAAGTCCTGCCATACCGATCAGCCTGCGCAAACAGGTGGAATGACGCGGGAATGGTGCACACCTGGTTTTGATAAATTCCAGGATACACATAGTGGGTGAATGTGCTTCCGTCAACTCCAGTTCCGGAGTCGATCCCAGCCATGTGGTTCCATATCGTGTCTAAATAAAATTTAGACCTCGGGCCAGCTCGAATTACTGTGCGCCAAATTTACCGGCAATAACCTTCACACCAGCGGCGTGACACGTGGTTATCATACTGCAACATCACATCAGTCGAGGTAAAATGTAACCTTGTTTCTGAACCTACTTTGCGAACTGGGCTCGGTTGCCTCGTTTGGATACCAGGATGTGGGATACGGGCTGGTAGTCTGTCCACCACTGGGCCCCGGTGATGTGCTCCTGGGGAGGGCTGACTGCAAGAGCTTGAGCCTGAAGCGCTGATGATATTTCCGTCACAAATTCCATACCTTGAACGAAACCATAGCCCGCAGGTCCTATGAAGTTTGTGCACTCGGCTGCGATACTGTCCCAGGTCCACTCGAACATTTGGATGATGACATTTTTGGTGGTCCCCACTGGAGCTCGTGAGTCTAACGAGGCACCAGTAGTAGCGGAGGATGGGGCGGACAGCACCGCAGGGAGCGAAGCCGCCAGAAGAGAGAGACACGCGTTCAACCGCATTGCTGGGATGAAGGGAGAACGGGAAGGCTATGATCGAGAGCTTCAGAGTCGGCCTGTATATATAAGAAACCCGACAGTGCGCGCGCGAGCTGTACCAGCAGTCTTGTGACAGGTGCGATGAACCAGAATAGAGAGAAGCCTATACGTATCCATGCGGGATGCGTGTCTGCCTTAGCTCGGCGATGACATCCAATACTCCAAAGGAATCGGAGGGCGATCATCAGTAGCCGCAATCTTGATTGAAAGCAATGCTCTGATGGTCCGACATGTCCTGCTTATTTTCAGCTTGGAAAATGGTTCAGAAGGAGCAAAGGAGACAAAAAGGAACCGGTAGAGAACAGTACATATCCGAGCTGCGGGTAAGTGCATAACACATTTGAAAGGGGTAGCGGAAAGAAGTCTTCCCTAAATTGCATCAAATATGGGGAAAGCACCCAGAGTCCCAGTTCATAAACAGATTCAGAAAGCCCAGCAAACCTGACAAAAGCAAGAAACTCGGCGACCACGGATATGTTATGACACGTGGCAAAGAAATTACATACCAATGCTTCCAATATAGCGAGAACGATTTCTTAAGGCTCTTTTTTGGGACAGTTAACCAGATTTCTCGACAGACCCTCCCAACAGAGGAACCGGAGAAGATTTGGCGACAGATACCGTTTTTCGATTGAGCAGATGACGCGGGATGCCACAGTGATTGTGTTTGGATTAGAATGGCGGTAAACGAGTAACGGTATGGCCTTCAGCAGCCGGACACGGTCATGAGATGAGGGCATCGTAGCTTTTACGGATTTATCGACCGCAACCGGCGTCCTGGTGGCGTGGTAGGCGCCAAGAACCGATTGGCACTGATTGGTTTTGCGGGTCATGCTTGCGTAAGCAGCTGATGATGTCAGAGTCCAACTTGAGTCTTGCAAACGCTTTGAAAACCAATTGAAAACGCTAGCAGGTCGCAGTGTGTTGCAGTGTGTCGCAGTCTAGTCGCAATGCGCTTTAGACATGCGGTTTACCTTGTTTCATCTCATTACCGTCAACTCCTGCGCTCTTGAATATTCAACGCCATGTCAGATATTCTCACAAAGACTGTAGCGTCTATCAAAGCCGCAAGGATCATCCCAGATGTCATTCACGACGAGGGATTTGTCCCCTCCGTGCTATTCTCTGTTGTCTGGCCTTCAACAGGGGCAGTGGTGATTTTGGGCGAAGAAATACAGCGCGATCTCACAAATCCCCAACCAGATATCAGAATCCTTCCAATGGGTTTCCCAAAAAGCGACGCCTCGTACACTCTCGTCATGACCGATCCCGACGCGCCTGAGCGCTCCGCTCCAGCGAAGGCGCAGTGGAGACACTGGGTTGTGAGTCAATAAGTATCACTCTCAGCACCAAGCCTCTCTGACATAACTTTCACTAAGATGCCTGGAGTCAAGCTGCCCGCTGCAAACATAAACGAGACCGAGGGGCAATTCGCAATAAAGTCAGGCTATTTTGTGACAGATTGGTCTCCGCCAGCGCCTCCGCCTAAAATGGGACTTCATCGATACGGTATGTATGAAGCTGAAAACGATCGAAATAATATTCATCTTTTTTGCAGTATTTCTTTTATTCGAAGAGCCTGCGGGAGGTGTCACTATTCCCAGTGACGCCACAAATACTGAAACAGAGCGCAACAATTGGGATGCGATGAAATTTGCCAGCAGTCACAACTTGAAACTTGTCGGTGTGAACTATTTCGAAACGAAAAATCCTATCCAATAAACTCCACAACCACGCGAGCCCTGTCCAGAGTATGTTTGCACCCGTCCTGTAATTTTGAAGACGTTGCACTTGCATCCGCTGACTTGTCAGAAGTTGTATCTATTTTTATGTCGACTATTTTTATTTTTGCATTTCGCTTCATGAGGGACGCCTATAAAAATACTTGCACTTTCCACGAGCACGAGCGCATCGCAGATAGGCGCACGTATGTCCGCAGCAGCCAATAGCCGGGCGAAGAAATCCCATACATAGTCGATTATCAGGCGCAAAAAGGCATCGAGTCTAGTCAAATTGCAGCAGATTACTGCACCCGACCTTCTGATGTCCAAGTAGAAATGGACACATGGAAACACATGGCGACACCCGCATTCCGGGGTACGGGGATAGAGATAAAGGCGGGGAGTGCCAAAGCCGAGCAGCGAGCAGAACTCTGGGCCTCCAAGAAATTCCTGAGAAACACAGCGGCATGCAAAAACCCCACAGAAAGCACACGAAATAATTGGCAAAGCACAGACTGCGCACCGCCGTGGGTTTCGACGTGTTATATCCGCACCTAGCCGCACGCCACCCTGCCCATGCAGTCCGACCGACCATTCTCCTGGCCACGAGGGTTTCTATAACGAGCAGAGGAGCCCAGAAACTCGCTGCTGCGCTGCGATTAGCCCGCGAAGGTGGGCGGTGATTCAGGTAAGCCTCGGATCTTGCGCGCATCGCTGGGTTGGAAGCTCTGCAACTGCATCCAGCGCAAGCTGCCACAATCCGGAGCATACCCCCGAAAACGCGGGGTACGGTATAAACCTGTCAAGAAGATCTGCAATGCCCCAGATTTGGGGAGGTCCAGAAACATGAGGCAGGTCCATGACGGCCGGATGACGAAAATGTCAGATAGACGTCGATTCCGTGGTGCTCTTCAAGTTAAGGGTGTCCCTAGACGGTCCATTGAGTCTTGACGGCCTAGAAATTTAGAATTTAGTGTTGCATGGCTGGAAGGCGCTTGCGAAAAGCGGTGCAGAGGATAAAGATAGTTCTATCCATAGGGAGGTCGTTATTTATGTCTGCAGCGGTGATCGTGGCGTGGAGGAAGAGCACAACAAACAGTGACGCGCAAGTGACGCTAGCTTGCTATGGCCAGGTATGTGCACAAATATTCCCACACCCCCGCGCGTTTGATGGGATGCTCGCGCGCGCCCCAGGAAGCCAGCCGATGTCAGATAGTG